>APFE031758432.1:36079-117722 GCA_000404065.3 Pinus taeda | reverse complement strand
TATGTGGAATTGTTTTAGGAAGTCCTTACTTGTATGATAGAAAATCTATTTTCTATAGAGCTGAGAACAAGTATCTGCTTGCTAAAGATGGAATCGAATACTTTGTAAGAGCCCATAAGCTCAAGAATAATTATACTCTCATAAACTCAGGGCAGATGAAAAGAATGATAAATTCATGCAAACAATTCTTACTAAGGGTTGTAAAGGAAAAGAAACCTGAAAAAACCAATGTATTTGAGGGATGTAACGCTAAACAGCAAGCTGATATAGAAAAGGTTGTTTCAGAGTATGATATCTTGTTTCAAGAACCTAAAGGTCTGCCACCCAAAAAGGAAATAGTACATGATATTATTTTGCAGCAAGATGCTCCATTTCCTAATGTTGGAATGTACAGGTTGTCTACTTTAGAGAATGTTGAAATCAAGAAGCAGGTGCAAGAGTTGCTCGAGAAGGGGTTCATCAGGCCTAGCACATCACCATGTGGGTCACCAATCATTTTGGTGAGAAAGAAAGATGGCTTGTGGAGAATGTGCATTGATTACCGAGCACTGAATAAGATAACAATCAAAAATCATTATCCCCTTCCTCGCATAGATGATCTTCTAGATCAATTGAAAGAAGCTGTCTATTTCACCAAGCTAGACTTGCACAGTGGATACCATCAAGTCAGGGTTGCAGAACAGGATGCATGGAAGACTACTTTTAAAACAAAGCATGGATTGTATGAGTGGTTGGTTATGCCTTTCGGCTTAACTAATGCTCCTGCTACTTTCATGAGATTAATGAATGGTGTACTCAGACCTTTTCTTGATGATTTTGTTATTGCGTATCTAGATGACATTCTGATTTTTAGTAAAACGTGGGAAGAACACTTAAAGCATGTTAAGCAGACATTAGATGTTTTGAAAAGAGAAAAACTTCATGTTAAACTCTCAAATGTGAATTTGGTCAAACATCTCTAAATTATTTGGGTCATATAGTAGGGGGTGGTGAATTGACAATAGATCCCTCTAAGGTGGCAAACATTGTAAACTAGCCTAAACCCAAGTCTACTACAGAAGTGAGAAGCTTCTTAGGGGCAGCACAATATTGGAGGAAGTTCATTTCCAAATTTACCTCAATTGCAGCTCCTTTACATGCTTTAACAGGATTGAACAAGGTGTTTCAGTGGGGAGGCAAACATTAGAAAGCCTTCGACACCTTGAAAGAAAAGATTAGTACAACACCTATACTAGCACTGCTTGATCTTCAAAGACCATTTGAGATCCAAACGGATTCCAGTGACTATGCCATGGGAGCAATGTTGACACAGCACGGTAAATCCATATGTTATCATTCTGACACTTTTAATCCTGCAATAGTTAACTATCCTACATATGATAAAGAATTGTATGCATTAGTTCAGAGTGTGAAAAAGTGGAAACATTACTTAATGGGCAAAGAGACAGTAGTACATATTGATCATCAACCATTTCAATATCTACACTCCCAAACTAAGTTGTAGCAATCAAGACACTACAGATGGATGGGTTTTCTACAACAGTTTCATCTAGTCATCAGATATAAAAAGGGCATACATAATAAAGTTGAGGACATGTTGTCTAGATCCATTATAAATGCATCTACTATACTTAAGCATAATTCTATGCTACATGAAAGCTACATTGAACAATATGCTCAAGATATAGACTTTAAATATGTATATGCAACTTTGAGTCAAGGCAAATGAGTAGAAGAATTGGATTATCATGTAAAGGACTGACTCGTATACCATTTTGGGAAACTATGCATTCCACAAACTGAGAGAGTAAAGATAATTAGGGACGCACACACTTCTCTGATATCAGGTCACTTTAGGGTAAGTAAAACAGTTTCACAGTTGCAAAGATTTTGTTATTGGCCAAAAATGAATGAGACAGTTTCTAGATATGTAAGAGGGTGTACTATGTGTGCTAAAAGCAAGCCCAGCAATAGAAAACTAGGCTTGTACACCCCATTACCAGTTCCTTCTCACACTTGGTAAAGTGTTTCCATGGATTTTGTTGGAGGACTGCCTAAATCTAGGAAAGGCCATGATTATCTATATGTTGTTGTGGATAGGTTCAGCAAAATGTGCATTTTGATACCTTGTAACAAACAGATTATAGTTGAACAAACTGCAAAACTATTCTTTGAACATGTATGGGTTCATTTTGGATTACCCACTTCCATTGTATCTGATCGAGACACCCGATTTGTGCGAAAGTTTTGGTCAAGTCTGTGGGAACTGATGGACACCAAACTGAAGAAAAGCACAACTTTTCATCCACAAACTGATGGCTAGACAGAAGTAGTTAATAGGACATTGATCCAGTTACTCATAGGATATTGTAGCAAACATCCTAAGCTTTGGGATGAACATTTGTGTTATGTGAAAAATGCTTACAACAAAGCAAAACATTCTTCTACACAGAGATCTCTGTTTGAGACCTGTTTTGGTTTCACACCAAGGTCTCCCTTGGATTTTGTCTTCGGTAAAGATACCATAGTTGAGGGACATAGTGATGTGAACAAGGCAACTAGGTTCATTGAAAAAATCCAGGAGATCCAATAGGTAGTACAGGAATAGCTGGAAAAGAGCCAAGCCAAATATAAGGCTAGGCATCACAAGCATCGGATGGAGCATAGTTTCCAAATTGGTGACCAAGTATGGTTGTACATCAGCAAGGACAGGATGCAAGGTGCAGGTAAAAAGCTAAAGCCTATCGGTATGGACCTTTCAAGATACTTGAGAAGATCGGTGAGAATGCTTTTTTCCTTGATCAACCAGCTTACATGCACATCTACTCAGTCGTAAATGCAGATTGCTTGAGATTGTTTGAACCTTCAATGATTGAGGATCGTAAAGAGTAGAGTCAATTGCCTTCTATTGATGACCTGCTACCTGAATATCTTAATGAATTGCAGGAAGACGCAGTGTTGGATAAGAAGGTGAGGACGACGTACAGGGGAGATGTTGAGTACCTCAGAATTGGACTCAAGGGTTCAAAGCCTAGCAGTGCAAAGTGGATCAAGATTGGACAAGTGAGAAAATTGTACCCTCACTCGATGCTTGAAAACCAACTTTTGGTGGTCCAAAAGCTTTTTCAGTGGGAAGGTCGTGCTCCGAATTGGATCCATGAAGATTCTTCACAGCACCATGACTGTATCAGATCAGGACAAACTTTGAATTGAAGAGCACAGAGAGATCAGAAAAACCTATGAACAGTGGCAGTTGGAAGCCAGCGTAGAACGACGAGGACCTCGGTCAAAGCACGCTGACCAAGGCCCATGGAGACTGCGCAGGAGGCGAAACTAGCACCTGGGAAACCCAAATCGGGAAAAGGAGGTAGTTTCTGATGCAAAATTAGCGCTTAGCGCTAATCATGCATCGTTGCGCAAGACCCCTTGAGAAGGAGAGGCCTCGAGCGCTCGATTGCATGGACGCCAGGAAAACTGTGGGGAAAAGCACTAAAGGCTAAAAGTGGGACCCACGCTCCAAAATCGGCAATATTTATCAGGGGTACCCTTGGGCGGTAAGAAGAATTGGAGAAAAACGAGTGATTCCACTCAGCACCCGACGTGTGGCAAGTGGAGGAGAGAGAAAACCGTCGCTCATCGCATGCTAACGGTCGAGCAAGTCAACCGCGTGAAATGAGCGAACGGCGTCGGATCTGGGGGCTCCAGATCTAATGGCTAAAAACGTGCCCGATGAAAGAACCGAATTTGACAAGGGATTAAGCCACCATACATAAGGATTTGAGGTCTGATTTGATTGCGGAGGTGGCGGATGACTCATTCCATGACGTAACCGAAAAACCGAACCGACGAGGAAAAGTTGTCGCAGTTCGTAGGAAGACAAATGGCCACTCCCTGTGAGCCAATGACGACGATGCGAAGAGAGGGAATTCCAAGCGAGCAGCAGTAGGCGATCCGATGGAGGAAGAAGAGGAATCGAACAATCATGAGATCGTTTGGCTTTAAAGCCACGAACAGAGACAGAGAATAGGGGACACCGAGAGAGCACACCGAGAGGAAGAACCAGAGAGAACAAGACGAAGAGAGAGAAGCGAAAAAGACAGTGAAGCAAAGAGCAAAAGAGACAGAGAGCCGAGTTGACCTGCAACATAAGGTAGCATCAAGCAATCCCTGAGAGGATCTATCGGGAATCGAGCACCACATTGGGCTCCTCCCATTGAAGACTAGAGAGGTCAAGAGCTGGTAAGGCAAAGAGTTTGTGTACTCTAGTGGCTTGGGGAATCCAAGAACCACCCTACCAAGCAATTTTGTTTCAGGAGACTCAGATTGAGCTCCTCATTATGATTCTTTGCTTTAAAGACACAATAAAAGAAGGCCATCACTGAAATCTGGACCAAAGATGTAGCCCTAGAGGATAGGGTGAACTCCTTGTTAATTTGTTGTGTTCTTGTATTTGCTTGTGTTTCTCTGTTGTTTTCCATTTTCTAGTCTTTGTGTATTTTGCAATCTGATCGATCCGTTACCTAAAATAACATAGACACACACCAGCACATGAGTCTGTAATATCTTCATTCAATAATTAATTAACTGAGCTCACTCAAGGGTGATTATCAGATCAATTACTTTGAGTTTCTCTCTTTTCATCTAAGAATTCAACCTACTCTTCAATATTTTCAAGCTTCTCCTCAACTTCCTTGCAAACAATTTCATTACAAGACACTTGAGCTTCTTCTTCATATTCCATCCACATCACTTATATTTTGCACTCTCTAACATCTTCATTATGATAATTTTTTCTTTCATCTCACCCATTTCTCAGTCAAATTCCTCTTAACTCGTCATTCTTTTTATGCCATTTACTTCAACATCTTCTTTTATTATATTGTGGCTTCTCCATGAACCCATGATATGAATATTAATGTCCATCTTCATTCTTCCTTTGTGAACTTTACCTTGTCCACTTGTAGACTACATCCAAGCCACTGAAATAAAAAGTTACTCCTTAACATGTTACAATACCTCACCATGCTATCTCTGAGCTTAACCATTTGGTATCCTTGGTTCTCTCCTTTAGAACCTCTTGAGATTCTCTACTCCTTTTAGGCTTCTGTAGATCTTCACTTCCTCTAAGAGCATCCACTCGTCCTCCTCCATCCAACCTCAACTAGAACTTGTAAAGGTTCTTCACCAAATTATTCAAGAACTTCATGTGTTCTTGGTTACAATCCTCTTGTTGTAATCATCCTCATCACTGCCACCTGTAATCAACAATTTCATCCTTAAATTAGTTGAAAAGAAAATACCAAATTACCTCTGGTTCGACCTCATGCAAACATACATTGTTGTTGAAGTTTTCTCTAATCCTTCTGATGGATCTACTGTTACAATCCATCTAATGTCTTTTCATATTTTCTCTAGATTTTCTTATTAGTCCAAACCTATTCTATTTCCATTCAAAAAATATAATTTTCTTTCCTTCCAAAGTAGAAAATCTCTCCATATCCTCAAGAATTTTAATATTCTTTCTCAAAGCTTAATTTATGTAACTATCAATTTTAAATTTCAATATAAATTGAAAAGCAAAATCTGATTTACCTTATCAGATTCTTTAAAATCTGATATTGTCGCAAGCTATGTTTCTTCTCCACTTCAATGAGAAATTATTTCTCTACTTCATCTTTCCATAGAGGATACCTACTATGATTTTCTCCAAAGAAATTGTTGCTTTTCTACCACATAATGCAGGAAAATCCAAATTTTTTTGTGTCTTTAACTTGTCCTATTTTCAAATATCAACACTCTACCAACCATGCTTCCCATACACCTCTACTTCACTAACCTTCAATGCAATTCCAATCTTCAGAATCATTTTGGCACCCTTTATATATACCCACGATCTTATAGAATATGCTTTGATCTCTATGGAGCAATTACATTTTTTTGCAATACATTTCCAATCCAACAGAGTTTGAACAAGATTCTTCCCAATCACTCAATGCCTTGATGTCACTGATTTAACATGGTTTGATTTTTTTAATTATGAATAGATGTGTGGGACTTTATGAGAGAACCTCATCAAATCTGGGTGCAAAATATCCTCTCTCGACCTACAATATTTCTCAATTTAAAACATTGCAATTCTCGTTATACAAGTGCCTTTGGAAAATTTACAACCACCACAAGATCATAACAAGAGATGATGTCAATTTTTTGAAGGTTGGGACAAATACCTTCACCAAATGATACCTTATCCAATATTTTTATGTTACGCAATTGCAAACGTGTGAGCCTATGCATGCAATATTTTTCACTTTCACCCTTAACGAGCCTTTTAAAAGGAAAATATCACAAGGAACATTGTGAGACTTCCAACCAAGTCAACTGATTCAACCATATAATGGATTTAGACCAAAAAAAACAACGTAGGTAAATGTAGAAACAGCAAATGCTTCAGGTTGCTTAGGTTACTAATTGAAGATGGCATAGTTTCCAGTAAAGAGCTTTCTATATAAAGCTCTTTCAAATAGTTTGATTGTCCAATATCACTTGGAAATTCCTTTAACTTTTCCAGATCCAAATATAACTTTTGCAAGTACCATTGATCTGAAACTTGGAAAGGCAATATTTCTATATTGTCACAATTCCTAAGATCGATGTATTCATTCACCAGTAAATAGAGGTGCCACTTTCAACAGTCTTCAACCGAAGATCAATAAATATAACGTAGAGACATTCATTTCATAATCGAAGTCGGACAAAATAAATCGATTCCCACTTTCATATGATATATAAACTCTTTTACAAGAAAATATGGTGTTCTTGTAACCATGGACTACCAGAACCACAACTAACCATCATAATATTTTCAGTAAATCAAGTGATTTTATCACAATCTAGTCTCATAAAATGTACAAAACAAATCCACAATCAAAGCATAATAAAACTTCATTTCATTAACATATTTTTGTACATACTTATGCTCAGAACCAATCGTTCCTCTCTATGGCATGAATTCACATCCATTTGAACATTAGGTTTTCCCTTAGGCTTAAATGATAAATAGAAGTTAGAAACAAAGCATATTTTTCTAGATCCTAAGAGCACTCCATGATTTATTATCTAAATCTCTCATGCCCCAAAAGGTAGATTCACTCACTAAAAATATTATCTATTCAACATTATCTATATGAGGATCACATCCTCTTATCCAAGCTTATCTTTTAGACTATGACTTATCCTCTCTAGATATTCATTTAACAATTTAGAGAATATAATTATTTACATCAAGGAATTAGAATTTCTCAAATGTCAAAACGAATTGGAATCTGAGATTATTTTGCATCAAGACCTCTTAACATGGTGAGGCTTTTTTTGAATACATGGCCTTGAATCCCCCCCCCCCCACCTTTTAAATTAAACTGTGAGTTGATTTGATTATCTTGTGATAACTCCATGTGCTTACGCTAATATTTTCCCACCATTTATTTGAGTATAGCAATCTTTGGAGGATCCTGAGTCATACCTCTCAATATTACCCTCCGACCTCCTTTCATTTTGTTGATGCTTCGAAAATCGCTGCAACAACATCGGGGAAAACCACCCAGTCCGGACCTTAATGTAGCTCCTTTTTCGTTTGGTGTGGTGGCTCCGACTGGAAATAATGGGACCAGTTTCCCAGTGATGAATAAAAAGGGGATGGATAAATGAGTGGTTTTCTAATAAAATGGTAATGGATGAATGATTTAATCTAAAAAGTAAAAATATGAATAACTATCATGTCCCGGGAAATTTTTGTTCTAGTGTAACGTTTGATAATCTTTATCCACAAATAGGCATATAGATGACTCCATTGGTAAACAAAGACATTCATTCATATGATAATTACTTTGTTCAAGTAGTTGAACAAAGCAATCATTAAAACATTATTACACTTATCCTTTATATATCACTGATACATATATGACTAAAAGAATAACATTCCTTAAACATTCAATAGTGAAAAATATAAGGATTGTTGTTGAAAACACATACATATATCCAATGATAGCAAGAGTAATCAAATGACGATTCACATAAAAGAATGAAACAAGATCATAGATAATAGTACCATATGTGTTGTGAATCATTCCCGATATCAATCGCATTCAAATTCCTTTTTCCAACTTAGAAATACTTTCACATCAAGGCACTAGTGCACATCCCATAAAAGCTTTCTTCATTAGAATTTGGAATACTGGCCCAGTCTTTATAAAAAATATACCAAAAGCACAATAGTGCAACTTCCAAGTTTGAGTCTTATACAAAAACTGAGGACCCTTTCTAAATGCATGAAAGGGTCTATAAATACTAATTAAACTAACTAACTACAAAAATAAAATGCTATTTAATTTGTACAACTAAACCTTGAATATCTTCTCCACAGCAGGTTTGTTGGTAGTCGGCAGCATGATTCATTGTTTTGGTTGTTCTCCCTTTGATTTGAGTTGGCATATTGCAAGCATCAGTTCCAATTCTAGAGGGCGGCTGAGACGAGAATGGAGTTGAGTTGAGTATGTGGCATCATGTATTTCGGGAATGATACAACCGATCGCATCGGTCAAACATTTGAGAGCGGCCCTTTGATTGTATTGTTTTACTAAGAAAAACCAATAGGTATCCCAAGTTAAACTTTGGATGCCAGTGATTAATCTTCCATTCTTCTCCAACTCTTGATTGCATGCTTGCTCCAATGTCTTAGCTAACAGCAATTTACCTAGGGTACATTGTGAAATCATGTTAGACAGATAAAGAGTGTTATTGATTAACTCAATTAAGTTACTTGTATATAATCTACATCTGGAAACCTCTCTCGCTGCTTTCAGCAGCTGTGGCTGCCATTCTAAGAAAAGGATCTCCTTGTGTGATTCTAGGATTTTGGGCAGATTTGCTGCCTGCCCCTCATTGGTTTCTTGCCAAGCAAGAAAGTTTGTCAGAGTCTCGTCGGCCTATTCCAAATCCTGTCTAGCATCAACTGATTTGTCAACTATTGATGTCTTTATATCACAAAGGGGCTCAACCAGAGAAATGTTATGACATAAAAGTCTTAACTGTGTCACCAATGCCTTGTTAATTTGTAGCACTTCGGACCTGAAATCGGCAGGTTGTGGAAGACTCTTGAACTTCTCTACCTGAAGTGACAACTGAGCGATTTTCTCATCTTTCTTTTTCATCATTAGTTCATTCATCGTCTTTAACTTGGCCAATGATTCGGATAATTCTTTATTCTTTGTTATTGTGCTTGAGTCTATTCTTTGTTTCTCTTCAAGCAATTGCTTATTCAATTGATTGTTTAGTTGCTGCTGCGTTGATAATTGTTGTTCCAACTATTCAATTTTCTGTTGTGCATCGAACACCTATGATTGCAACAAAACAATTACTTGATCCTTTTCTTTAATTAGATTAATCACTTCCGATGCCTTGTCCATAGTGGCTACCGAATAAGCTCCGGCATACTGAGAAAGCTTTGTTAGGTCATCGGAAGGGTCAAACTCTTCTTTCCATATTACATTAGCTGTCTCTGTTTGCTCTGGAAACAAGGAAGGTTGATCAAGTCTTCTCCTTTTCCTCTGTATTTTCACTACAGCCCTATGTTTTTTATTGTAAAAGACATCTAATGTAGGTATGTCCTCCACCTGCAAAATAATTTGATCGGAGGGATCTTTTGGAATCATTTCTAAATGTGTGCTAGGGGGTAGGCCACTGGTTCCTTCATTTGGAACCTTTGTTGACGTTGTATCTTGTCCATCTGTTACTTTAGGTGTATTGGCACCTTTTGGACCTTCCAGATTGCTTATAATGGAGTCAAATTGTTGCCATTTTTGGAGTAATTTAGGATCAATCTGGGTATCCACATTGATATTTTCACTGCCCTTATCCTGCTCCTTTTTCTGCTCTTTCTCTTTCTCTTTCTCCTGCTCTTTCTCTTGCTCTTTCTCAGTTTCTTTCTCGAGAACCTTTGATACAACAGGGGGTTTGTCAATGAGTTGTTGTTCAGGCTCACTTGATTGTGTTGTCGGGGCAATAGCTAATAAGTCCAGAGGTAGAGTTTGTAACCTCTGTTCTCTGAGCTTATTAAATTCTACTAGTCTTTCATCGTTATATCTCATTTTGGCTAGTGCTTGTACCTGGAATAATGACTCTACCGAAGAAAACAAGTCATCAAAATCATCTTCCTTGTGATCAAACCTTGTAAGTTTGGCCTGTTCAAGCACATTATAGGCAACTTTCCTTGGATCGAATTGCCTATTAGGAATGGTTGCAAGATTAAGCATGTTTATTTTCTCTACTTCCTTCTCTGCATGCTTGTGGTCGTGCAAAGTATAAACACCTCATCTCAAAGGAAAAGTAGGCCAAGCCTGCTTTTTTGAAATCCTGAGAGTCTTGGATGTTCCTGCAGTTGTAACTTGATAGGCCAATTCTCGGGCTAACAGCTTGTCAAGTATGTACAGAGGAAGGACATGAGGTCTTGCAAGGCTACCGAAAACCCTTATGTATGTGAACTTATCCTCCCCAAACTAGTTTCCTATAGCGGTTAGGTCAATCTCTGCTTCCGAAGAAATCTTTGGGGCAGGCTTATCAAAAACGGCACAGTAAATAGGCAACATAAAACCATTACAGATTTGGTACAAGCGGTCCTTATAGTGCGCTTTCCACAGCTTTTGGTGATAAATGTGAATTGGAATGGGGTCTTGTGAAGTCCATCTCCACCCCAGTACCAAAAATTTAGAGTTGAAACAAAGAGTATCTAAAATATAAGCACTAAAATAAAACGGAGGAATAGACCTATCGGTCACGCGAGTTTTATGTCTAAACTCAATGATTGCAGTGGCTAATTTATCTGACAATATATTTCCCCAATCCATTATCTCACTATTAACTGTCGCTTCCATTAAAGGAACCATTTCAATAGTGAATTTTGCATAATCATGTAATCCCCAAATTCTACACATCATTGCCCCGGCATAACAGTAAGGAGAACATAATAAATCTACATAGTACTTACCTGAAGATTCATGCTTGAGCCTTGCAGGGTTCTGTCTCCACTCCCGAATTGGGGCCGATTCAGTCTCATTCTCACTTTCGAACTTCTCAAGAAATGCTTTATTATATTTCTTTTGTGGTTCAAGCAAGTGATACATTTTTCTTAAATCATCAGGCTGGAATGAGCCGAAGACCCTTCTATCGACTGTGCAAAATGTTCTATTTAAAACAAGGATTTCTTCTACTGCCCATCGCACTACATCAGTGTATGGAAGAATTTTTTCACGAGCTGCTATTCGGTGTAGATATGCGTCAGCTAAATCCTTCAGGGAAGCCTCTGATTTTCTTATTGAATTTGCGGTAGCTTGTACTGATACTGTTTCAGGCTCCTCTGCTTCAATTAGATTATATATGCTTTGCCAGCTTGTGTTTCCAAGGCCAAGACATGTAGTTTCTGAAATCAATCCCTTTTTGCTTGGTCCTAGATCAGTGGTGGATTGCCCTGTTACTGCGGGAACCGATGCTGCCGCAAATCTCTTGGATTTCTTTCCCATTTGACTTGAACTTGTTGTTTCAACGGAGCTCTATGCAAGGAATAAAATGAAAGTAATATAGAGAATAGGTGGTGTGAGCCAAATATGAAAGAATTATATCAATTAACGAGTAATGAAAGATTAAAATAATATTGTCGCAGATACAATCTCAGGGGAGAGCTTGGCATAACTGCTTCATTAATTGGCCGCTTAACCTGTCAATCATTTTAAATACCCATCATATCATTTATATGCCGAATGATTCATTCAAGCATGGCTTGAGTTTTTTGGTGGATAATCACAAGTAAATCCCTATCAGAAATGGGAAGGCTTTTAATAATAATCTAAAATAATGCATGCAAGCCTTTTAAATCTATTTTGAAACTTGCGCCTTGCTTTATCTGATCGCAATCAGAGATGTGCTCAGGTCGTAACCTTTATGTTATTGCAAAATCGTCGATCCCCGATGGCGATACACCTTATCGCATCGGGAGATTTTAAAGGTGTATTAACATGTGATGCGTTACATCCCCCGATTGCCGATAGTGATATCGCATCAGAGAAATAATGGGAGGGCCTTTTGTTATATTTGCTTGCCTTTCCCGATAACCGATAGTTATTCACTTTTCGGATCGGGGTAAATCAATGGGTCTTTGCATTATGTTTTCCTTGTTGTTGCGATATGCGATCTTGCGATCACTTTATCGCAATAATAAAGAATTATATATTTATTTCATAAGACCGATTTCATATTTGTTCAAAAGGTTTATAATATATCATTTCCTTTGGACCTTTTGATGAAGTATTTTGTAATGATGAGTTGATAGCAATTTTATTCACACATATATGTTTAAAAGGGACCCATTTCATATTATAATTAGAAAGAAAAATTTTATGAAATGGGGGGTTGTTGTACAGCACAACATATTTTTAATCCCATCTCCATTCTCTGATAGTTTTTCCAATGCTTCCTATGGTAGTAAGCCATTTGACACCTAATGCTATGTCAAAATTAGACAACCTCACCACATAAAAATCATCAACCATAATGTAGTTTCTCATATTTAACTTTGTCTTTGGCACTTTCTGGTTGAATGCCATGATGTAATCGTTGACCATTTCCATGTTAAAGCCTCCAAATTACTTTTTTGGGATGCCTCTTTTTTCTATTAATGTCAAGTCAACAAAATTCTTGGTTGACCCACCATCAATTCGGATAGTGACTCGGTGCCCTTGTATGGAACCTTTGACTCTAAACATGTTGTAGCTAGGGACTCTAGAAAGTGTGGCGATATTTCCACCTACTGTTTTTGCCTTGGTTTCTCCCCCTGTGAACTAGATTGTATGTCACTCTCCATTGGTCTTGTTTCTTCTTCTCCCACTTTCAGGGAACAACTCAATGTAGTGCACTTTTCCCTTTCCCTTTCATATGTGCCCTAACTTCCAAGGCTCCCTGCAACAATGAGAAATTTTATTCCTTTGTAATTCATCCTAAGTTCCAGGGTCTAACTTCTTTTGATCTCTTCCCTGATTTATTGTTGAATGTTAGTTTTGTTGTGTTAATTTCAACTCTAAATTTAAAACAAAAATGCTAATCTTTTGCTTCATGTGCATAGGTTCGCTTATGGTGTTTGTGAATGAAAAAAGGTAAATTTTGTCAAGTTTTATGTTAAGTTCATGAGAAAAATAACGTGAAAATCAAGTGTTGAACAACAAAAATTAAATGAACATCAAACAATCAAAATGAACACTTAACACAGTGTTTTGATGAAGGAGTTCACCTTTCTTGGGCTACATCTCCTTGGTGCAGCTCCCATGGCTTGGGCCTCTGTATTAGCTCAATAATGGAAAAAGTGTTGTTTTCAATGCTCTACTACTCTTGAAGCCTGCTTCAATGTTTTGAGAACATCTAAATCATCTAGGAACACCTTTTCCTGATCCCAATTTGGTCAAATTTTGCGAAAGTTATGGAAAAAATTGTTTCTCCTAATAAACCTCCACTTAAAATGGAGTTAGCGCCGAAATTGGAGGGACTGCCAAAAGTTCGCCAAACAAAACTTGTAGTTTAATTAATTTAAACCGAGATTAGCCATTTAAACATGCAATTAGGCTAACCATTAGCATAAATGTTGGTGATTTTACATGGTGTGGTCACATGCGGATTTCCCGGCACGATTAATGAAAATAGTTACACTTTATGCTCGCCGCCGGATGTATTGTGTGGTCACATGTTGGAGGTAACTACCAATGTTTTACCCCAACTTCACCACAGTTAAACTTTAAATAGGTATGGAAACCGTTATATGTTAAGTTGTAATAGTGTGGGATAGCGGTAATGCACGTGCTTTGTTCGAAGCAAGTCCCAGGTTCGACTCCCCGACCTGCCATAAAAATTTACTGTGTGCCAATTGACACCAACCCTTTGGAGAGGGACACGTGGTGGCCTCCGGGCTTGCCACTTGTCCCCTCCTCATTGATCCACCTCTGACTAGTAAAAACATGCCATATCACCAACCTGCAGACCAGTAAAAACATGACACTTGGAAAAACACAATTGGATGCTAACCTTCCCAGTCACCTACCACATCATCAGTATAGACTGCTGACTGTGCAGTGATTGTACTTTTTTTTGCAAAATTCCATTATTTGGAAAAGCAGACAGAACGTGATATCTTCTTCATACGAGCTCGGTTTTCAGTGAAATGAGTTGCGTTGGGATCATATCGCCAAGATGGATGCGGTCGCTTAGGTTTTGAGAAATTCTAAGAACTTGATTTTTGAGCTAAATATTGAGCACCTGATCATTCCTCTTGGGAAGGAGGCTTATTTGTAGCCTACTGAAGAGGTAGTGGTTTGGAAGATGTTTTAGTTTTAGGTACTACATCCTCCATATCCTTGCCTTGAAGATGGCTTCCTGCAACATGTCAGGCTTAAAATCCTTGACCCAATCACATAATTGTTTTGTTAACCCTTATGTGAACAACATCACCAATCATTCTAGAGAGATATTTGTAACCATAATAGATCATCTCTAGAAGAATATTCTCTCTAAACTCCCTACATGTTTCAGTTCTGCAAGGTCCCTAAAATGAAACTTTGGGTCCCTTTTATCAAACTTATAGATTAATCTTTCTGTAAAATCTAGATAGGAGTTGATGTTGGAATTCCCAAGTGTTGTTAACCCATTGTACTACCAAGAGTGAGCTTCACCCTACAGAAGTACAATGACACTGGATTCCCTCCGATTCTCTCATGGGATTGAGCTAATAGTATGTGTCGAGCATTTGCACCCAAGCTCTAGCTAAATCTCTTGAAGTTCCAATGAAAATGTGTATGTATATTTATTTTCTTGGCCTCCTTTGGGATATCATCATTCATCCACCTTTTGTTAAGATCTCTTGACTTACCTTCATGCTTTATGGCATAATAGTCTTGGAATGACATTCGGAATTGAAATTCTACACCCATTGCCTGATATTCTTTTAGGTATTCCAAGAAATTTTCACCCCATCCCTGCTGGTTTTCTACCTGTTCTTTCAAAAATTAGTTTGGAGTAACCTTGATGAAGTTGGATTTATTGGTGGGGGTACCAGATTAGTGTAGTTACTGACCTCCCCATTGTGATTATCATCTCTAAACAAATTATAATTTCTCTGTGAACCTTCGGCCCCTTGATTTGACTGATTGTCATGGAGACTAGCCATGGTCTATGCAACTTCTTTTAGAGTTGAGTCCATCTCATGTCAACCCCTCATTACCATTTGGGCCATGTCATGTCATCCATGATCTAATTCTTGGACCATTTCATGTCATCCACGTTCTAATTCTTGGATTATCTCTCGTTGCCCCCTAAATAAATCATTCAATATATTTGTAAAGCTTTCCCATTCTTGGTTTTTATGATCACCCACCTGATCTTATCCGCCCTCTTGCTCATTCTTTTTCTTCGTGAAGGTTATGTTTCCCTAGTTTCTAGAAACATCCATTGATAAGCCTCCTAGGCTCACAGGATGACTAGCTCTGATACCGCTATAATGAGCCTAAATTCAATTTGAAATGATTCAGTTTTATAACTATATTTCCACACAAAAATACCACAATAGATGACACCATAAAATAAATAAAATTTGCAAACCAAGGATGAAAATAAAAGTCCAGCTATGTTTATTGAAGGAAAGAAGGGATAATTTTTACATATAAATTTGGTATGAAACGTAGCAACAAACTCTTGGAGAATGGCTTGTACATTAGCTAGGAAATTTGGCTAGAAGTTGTTCTCCCCTATCAAGGAATACTCACTTCAAAAATGTGTCATCTCACCCAACTCTTATGAAACTGCGATTATCTTGGATTTTTGGCATATGGAAGTTCGAGTTTCTACAATATTTGGCAGCTTGGCCCTTCGGGATGTCTACCTTGTGTTCAACCAATGCAACCCCTACTCGTGAACATGTGTAATTTAATGACACAAAAATTCATATATTCAAAGTCAGACTTGAGTGATGAATATGTTTCTCGTATCCCTAAATTCAATGGCCTTGGATTAAGGCATTGATCTCACCACTAAGTTCAATCACTTTTGAGTAATATGTTGATCTTACCTCATTCCTCAAAGTTGACCCCCTGTAATAACGAATTAGATCACTGGATGGAAGTCAATGTGGCCCCAATCTATAATAAATAGGTGTGCCTCAAATCAATTGTCTAGAAAATAGAAACTCGCCTTCAACAATAATAGAACAAGCTTGACTTTTCTTATTCATATACTACACTCCCTTGAATTTCCATCAATCTGAAGGATTTGGCTTTATGGTCAACAAGTGGCCTAGATTTGAATAGTGCAACCCCTTGACCATTTGTAATGGCTCTAATATGAATCTTCACTTCTTGTATAAAAATATGACTTCAAATGTCTAATGAAGCTCAACCCAGATCCATAGTTTCATTCGTTTCCTCTTAATTAAATTGAATTGAATTTGCTTAACTTCTGAGTGAGGGGGATTGACCTCAAGGGCTTATAATCAATTTCTTGTTTCTTGATTCAACTCCTCTATATCTAATCCTTTTAAACAATAAATTCAACTAGTATAATTGAGTTTTAAAACACAAATGTAGCACTAAACTTGGTCTGCATCCTATATTAGGGCTTTGTCCTTCTGAATCAGTTTCCATAGTCACAAAATTAACCTACAATATAAGAGTTGGCACACACACTAAAACCTATAGCTTATTCGCTGGGAGCTCAGGAAAGATAGGTTCAGGTAGAGTAGAGATGGCAACATCACAAATGTGAAAGAATATATATTGGTTCTCTGTCATGGCAAGTAACAAGTCAAAGGCTCTATGCTGATATCATAGTCTCTATGTGATGGCTAGGTAGTATCTTTCAACTTTGAATATAATGATCTACAGCTAGGGTATGTCTCTCAATACTAAAGCTGACAAATATGAGGATTTCCCCTTTTTTTACGTAGCAGCTCCTAAAGCTCCTTAACACTATCTTGATAATTCATTTTCGATGATTGTTCAAACTCCTTCTATATTTTTATAATAATTCCCTCCTTTGAATACCACAAGAAATACCATGGGTGAGTTTTTACCTCTTTATTTAAGTATTCTTCCATTTTATGATGACCCCTTATTCTTCTTTTCAGTAGCCTATGGGAACTTGATAAGCTAAGATTAAGCCTCCCTTTGCTTCTATAAAGGGATATTACACCATAGATGTGGTAGATGATTACTTCAACTACCCATTGCTTCATTCAATTAATTACTGGTTGGTGGAAAAATAAGTTATTAACACTCTCAAATAAAATTTTGGCATAGATTATTGGGTGAGGTTTTTATGGCAATAATAAGAATGGCTAATTTACCATATTTTTCTCACTAGTTTCCCACTCACAGTATCATAATTTGTATTGTGTTTGCATTCCAATAAGTTACTGCACATATTTAATTATCCAAGAAAATATTTACATATGCATTATTTGTAAATCATTTATTTTGGGTTGTCACCACATGGACATTTAAACATTATTATAAGAAATAATGACAAAATTTGTTACAATAAAACTGGGGTTCAAAATGGGGTTTTTACAATTATAAAATCAAGATGAACTATCACTAAACCCAATAGTAGTGTGCATTTTTAGATATGTATATAGCTTAACAAGCGCATATAATATTATGTTTTATGTAATACAATGAGAAATTTGAACTTTAATATGGACATGTTAACTAACCTATCTTATAACCTATATGTATAATCACAACTTGAATCCATTCCTTGAATTGTTTGGGAGGTTGTAACATGTTTTTGCTTGTTAAATGTTTTTTCAATCTCATATTTGGGAAACGTTGAACTCCATATATCACAGTTATGTCACTAAAAAGGAGATTTGTTACCCATGTTTTTTATTTGGTTGGTTGTAATATCAACTCTTGTAGTTAAAAGTAAGAGATAACATAGTGATGTTTGTAATGGATAGATTAAATAATAACTTCCAATATGTCATAAAAAAATATCACTCCAAATTTGTAAGCGAAACGTTATGAAATAAACCTGACTCCACTAATTTCATAGGCACTCACTTATCAACTAGACTAGAAGGCTAATGGCTTTAAGCTTCCTTTCTTGGTTTAAGTACACATTAGAATTAGTTAAGCACTAATTAATCCATATATTGTGAGGGTTCAGTTGACTACCTTGCATATTATCTCACGAGAGTGATGGAAGGAGAGATAAAATCTTGGTAGTGTTCAAACATCTTACTTAAATGATAGCATTTAAGTAATTTTTTCACAAATATATTTACCAAAACCCACAAAATATCTAACCATCTAGTTTATTCCTTTCTAACAGTGCTCACACTTTGACAATACCTACAACATATGGAAGCATAGCGGCATAATATTGGGTGTGTGTTTGTAAAGGAGCTCATTGGTCAATTCCACATATTGTTCATGAGATTGCAAACACCACTATCAAAACCTACAAAACCTCCAATGATCTAGTTTATTCCACATTATCTCTTGGTCCTTTCCCTTCTCCTTTGAATATGAACGATTCAAATCACTATACAAGAACTCAAATATCCCAACTCTAAAAAATATATACCAAGATAAATAAGAAAATCTAGTGAATAATATAATATATTAATAGTTTGATTGTATTGGATCTTCCCGTAGTCTCTACTAAACCAATTATTGACATAGAACCAACCCTACTAACATTGCTACTGCCATAGAACTAGCTAAGATGATTAGGATGAGGAACTTCCATTACACTCCACATTCCCTCTAATACAATGGTATACGGGTGATGTAGAAAGTCAAGGGATAAAAGATCCCTTTACAATATTTCATTCCCCTTCATTCAAGTCAAGACATAGTTTTTTATGATGAACCAAAAAATTTAGCGAATAGAGCTCTAGACATTTACATAGTAGCATAGATCGTTTTTAATTTATTGGATGTAGATTATGGAGATAACACCATTGCTAAATTTGTCAAACCAAACCACAAGTAAGAATATGAATGTGGTGGAAAAACAAGTGATGGGTATTATAGATCAATTACACACAAATCTAATTGACACAAAATCATCAGGAATAGGATTGATTTAAAGTGACAAGAGGTTGAAATGAATGGAATTGGGGCTACATCATTGCATGGCAAAGTTAATGGGCCGACTCTAGTATTCCAAGAATTGTATGGCCTCTATTCGAGTTGTACTTAAGCAATTGGTAGGATATCAATTCACAACGTGGATTGCATGGAGAATATAGTTGAGTAAGAGGATATGTCATCATGAGGATGAGAATAGGAGATAATTATGGTAATGTGGGCAATGGAGGGCTTCATTGGGAATAATTGCTTGAAGTTAATGGAAGGATATCTAAATTTTTCAAGATGCACTACCATTGCCAAAACAAAATTTGTTGTATATTCAATTATAAATTATACAATAGGAGCATCAAAAGTTATAGTAGAAGTAAAGGCAATATACCAAGTTTGAGTCCAAGTTTATGTGATTCTAGGTGGATATCCATATTATTACCAAATTTTACCCATTTTCTAATATTGATCTCTATAGTTGTTCCATACGAATGAAAATATAGCTCCCACTCATTTAGAATAAGAAAATATAGATTATATTAGTAATTTGGACCATTAATATTTCTTCATATAATCCCTTCTTCCATACGTGAAAGTATAGCTAACTTGAATAACGATGATGGAGGCATCCAAGGAATCATTCCTATCAAATCCTTTGATTTTTAAAGAAAAATCCGAGGTGATACTACTTTTTATATATCTATATTTTCTCATATAGAAAAAAATTGTGATGCATTGAATTGAATTAGTAAAACAACCTATTTTCTTTTGTTACCTATTACTTATGCATCTTCCATATGTACCATATTGTATTGTGTTACATATGAGACAATGTTAAAAACAATCATGAGGATGTAGAGCCAAAGATTCAAAGAAGGAACCACTAGTTATAAGATTTGAAAATTCTAAAGACTATGATACCAAGGGATCAACTTCTATTACACAAAAGCACCCAAAAAAAATCTATCTAAGGAGTGGTTGTGATGAAGGAATTCTTCACTTTTAGGGAGGATTTTGAGATAATACTATAACACTTTGGTGATGTAGAGAGAAAATAAAATTTTCATGTAATACCTTTGGTTGAACAATACAAATAAATAACTATTTACCTAAATACAATACCAATCATCATAAAATAAGATGTTAATTATAAAAACTATAGGCTATAGTATACTTAGATTTTAATGACCACATATTACAATGTCCTAACACTTAATCACATTGTCACAATATTAAAGCCTCCAAAATAACCATTAATATAATTTATAAAAATATAATCTTTAATTAAATTTTAAACTTACAAAAAGAATTACACAGACAAAGGAATAAAACCATGCCAAATAACTTTAACTAATAAAAAAACATAATACATAAAATTATAAAATTATTATTTTTTAAAAATAAAATAATAAAATAATTTTCGAAAACGTTAAAATATAGTTTTTCGTTAGAATAGGAGGAATATATGAATGATAATCTTGTGAGTGTTGTTACCTTCCATATTTAGTTTTTTTTTCTTATTTATTGCTATTTTTTTTGTCTTATTTATGCTATTTTTTAACTATATAAGTAACAATTTGACAGTGACTAACCAATAATTAAAAGATATTTTTTATATTTTTAATTTTTTTGGCTTTATAATTGATTTAAATTTTTAAAAAGCCCACCACACTATAATATATATCAGTATATAATATATTTCATAATATTATAAAAATATAATGAATTTTTTTTCCTTAAAGAAAAAAATAAATATCTATTGACACATTTCCTGATGATGGACTCACTTAGTAGTCCGAAACGTTGGATTCACAAAATTTTATAATTAGTCATTCTTCCTCTACTAAAAAATAATTATTTAACAAAATAACGAAATTCAAAACTACACCAATTAGAGTACATGCCCAAACAAATACTCGTAACCTTTATTTTTTTATACAATAAAATCCCATTAACAATATGCAATTATAAAGCTTGGTTAGTAGCACCAACCACCCATTTTGAATTAACTTAAGATGAACAAATCATTGAGGAGAACATCATATTTAATAGAACTAATTTATACAATAAATTCCTTCTTTCTTATACAATAATAAGCCAAAGTTTCTTATTCTCCCTTATTAGAAGATTAACAATATGCAATTATGAAGGTTAGTTAGTAATACCAACCAACTATCAGCATTTTGAATTAACTTAAGATGCACAAATCATTGAGGAGGACATTATATTTAATAGAACTAATTTTGTTGGCTATGTAGGATCTAGCTTATTGTGTACAAAGAATTGAGGATAATATATTTTGTGGATTTATTTATTTTTTAAGGAATATTTTGGATTTATTTTATTTTTTTGTGGATTTATTTATTTTTTAAGGAATATTGTATAGATTTTGCTTCGTTGATGGTGATGAAGATATAACAATTTACAATGATGAAGGTTGGTTAGTAATATTAGTAGAACCAACCAACGATCAACATTAAGAATGAACTTAATATGCACGAATAATTGAGGAGGTCATATTTTATGGAACTATTTTTCGTTGGGTTTGTAAAATCTAACTTAACATAGGATGTACCATGAATTAAAGAGGATATTATATTTTCACAAAAAGATAACTTTAATGTTTCATAAAAATTTAAATTTCATAATTTTCTTTTTTTATTAATAATAAATAATAATTAGTTTTATATATAAAACAATATAAATTAAAGATATTAAAAAAAATATTTATAATTAAATATAATTAAAGATGTGGAAAAAACTAATTTTATGTAAGTAAAATATATTTATATAATCATGATTATAAGATTTATATTAATAAAGATGAGATGAAAATGAGGAGGAAAATGAAAATCAATATTGCGCGAAATTATTAAAATGTGATACAAAATAAAGAAATATGTTTATTGGATATAAATGTTGTGCATGAAATTATTAAAGTGTGATACAGAAGATAAAAGGTGTTTCTTTGATAAAAATGAGTGTACAATTCATGTACAGGAATGTGACAGGAAGGGAAAATGAAGAAATATGTTGATTTAAATAATCAATAATACTTTATTAAATAATTTCAATACAGAAGAAGAAAACTAAGTGCAACACTTCTTGAAGCTTAACATGCCATAGCATGAAAAACAAGTAATAACACAATGAAGAACCAAGTCATGGGGATGAGATGTGAAATAAGAAGATGGTAAAAACCAAAGACATTGTGGGAAGAAAGATCATGCCGAGTGTATGGAAATGGAGAGGTATAAATTGAGTGACACTTTCTTTTACACTATGTTGCATATTTGTAAAATACGCAGAGGTCAAATCTATATATCAAATACTCGTAATAATGTTTGATTTGTAAATTTTCATAGATATTCCACTCGACAAATCATCACAACAAATCTGATAAATTATTCTTAAAAAACTGAAATCTAGACTATGGGGGTTTATTTATCTTTAGATTTTTAGATTTGTAAATTATTGTTTATTGTGTATGCATGCAAACTATAATTATGTAGAAAATAGAGAACAATGAAATAAAAACTCACAAACCATGGTTGACACAAGATATATCTTGGGAAACCCTTTCGAGAGAAAACCTAGTTGGAAGGTGAGGTTGTTATGCTCTCTTCTCTTAATATAAAATGGTTGTGAGTAAAAAGAAGTCATGAGGCTCATGGGATACTACATTGCATAAATCCTCTATGTGTGCTCTCTCCCTATTCCTCTCAACTAATTTGTTCAGCTATGGAACCAGATACACTCGAAAAGAATGGAACCCCTTTTCCTCCCAGTGCCCCAGTTACAACGCAACTCAATAGCCTACTGGTGGTCAGGTTTGACTCCCTCAATTCTTAACTAGAGTTACAATATCGACTGTTGAGTCAAATTATAGCATTATAATTTGATTAAACATAAATCATCAACTCGGGTAGGTAAGCTTGTGAGATGCATGCAAAGTATGTGCAGACCTAATATTGTAAGTGGTGATTAATCTAATTAACCAATCATACAAAACCAATGACTCTTTCCTGCATCAATCACTTAGGAGCAAATACTATAGAGTGGATCAAACTTCCCTCTACAACTCTTAAGATTGTTGATGATGATTAGGAAAGGATATAAAAATCACTTATAAAAAATTAAGAAATTCAATCAACATGAGAAATCAAATCTTCATTACTTGAATCCCACACATAAACATAAACTAATTCATTTCATCCAGTGTTGTTGATATATTAGAAAGAGTGAAAGGAATTGAACATTCTTTCGAGCTGAGCCAAGGAGGAAAAAGGGCGGGAGCAAGCGGCAACGGTTTAGAGGATAGAAGAGACGGTTTCTGATGGAGGGCGGCAAAGGAGGGAGCTTGACTCCCTCCTACAAGGACAGGGTATCCAACAAAGGCAAAACAACAGAGTTTAACAACAAAGGCATGGCTGGGGAAAAAACAGAGATAATGCTAAGGGGACAGAGGGGACTAAGACCAAGGCAAACAGTAGCATAAAGGATAAGGAGGAAGAAGACAAAAATCTTGGTTCACAAGAACATAGGCAAAAGGGACCTTGCAAGCCTAAAGCAACAATCACTCCCAGAGTAATATTAAATGACCCTACTCTGCAAGCACACAGAGAACACATGGGGAACTATGCCATTATTTGTAAATTCATGGGACTATGGCCCACTGAAAAAGCTTTGTAAACGTGGATCAAGTATCACTGGAAGCCCAAAGGAAACATTGACCTACATCTTGGGTCAAAGGGATTCTTCACACTGGTGTTCTCAAACATCGAAGACAAAGACAGAATATTCGAAGGAGGACCCTACTTTTATGCAGCAGCTGGTCTCTATATGAGGCCTTGGATGATGAATTTTGTCCCAGAGCGGGAGACCTTTGCCTCGGTTCCAGTATGGGTAAGGCTTTATTCTCTACCTCTTGATTATTGGCAAACGAAATCACTAGCAGCTATTGGTAATAAACTAGGACGTTTTGTCAAAGTTTCTGAAGCCACAAGAAGAAGGAAATATACTTCCTTTGCAAGAATATGTATGGAAATGGATCTATCAAAATCTCTTCCGGATGAAGTTATTCTGGAAGTTTATGATGAGGAGTGGGTGCAGATCGTGGACTACGAGCATATCCCATTTAGATGTCGTAGATACCATGAACATGGACATCTGTTCAGAGATTTCCCTCTCGGTAAATTAGACAACAAAGAATACCTCAATACTTCGAAGGATACAGAGAGCTTTCAGAAAGTGGCAGGTAGAAGTAAAGGGGGAAAAAGGGACTGAAGCAACAATAAAATGAAAGGCAGAAGGTCAGTCAGAACAGGTTTCAAGTGCTGGATGAGAATGAGGATAACACGAAGGATGATCAATCTCAGGAGAAATATCCTAATGAAAAAGAAACAGAAGAAAACAGAAAACAATCTCAAGATATGGTACATCAAAATGAGATTGTTATGAGTCAGACAAAAATGGAGATGGACTAGGAAATGGCCCAAAGCGAACTAGATCTGGAAGATCATGAATTACAGGAAATTTTAGACAAGGAAAACCTGGATCAAGAAGGATTCTTGAGGCAGGGATCTAAGGGAGGAATTGAATCAATACCTCCAGAATAATGCTCTAGAATACAACAGTTATTTTTATGTAAACCCCAGGAAAGAGGATTGGATAAAGGTAAAAGTATTCACAAGCAGGAACACAGAGGGGTGAAAACTATGAAATCAACTCCAGGATTAGCAACTAGAAATCCAAGAAAGAAGAGGGGCAGGAAAAAGCAAAATGAGCTCTTGATGGAGTGTGGAAAGCTAATGATAGATTCGGGTAAGATGAAAGACCTAACCAATTACTCTTTCACAAATCTTTAATTATGAAGTTCATATCCTGGAATATTAGAGGTCTAGGTAGTAAAAGAAAACAAAGAATGTTAGGTCACAGAATGAAACTAGCAACACCAGATATAATCTTTATTTAGGAAACAAAATGTTCCATTCAAAAGTTCAAGCAAATCCATAGCAAATGGATGAAAAGTTTTGAGTTTCTTCAAGTGAAAGCAAAAAACACGGCGGGAGGCATCCTCACTCTATGGAACCCCCAAAGAGTCAGTATTTTGGATGCGGACAAGAAATTATCTATCTGTAATTATTCAACTAGTGGGAGTTGTGGACACTTTCCTTGACACAAATGTCTATGGGCCACAAAGAATAGATGAGAAACTAAGACTATTAAACTCCTTGGCACAACTCAAAAGCAGACATGAAGAAATACCTTGGGTCTTGGGAGTAGATTTTAATATGATTAAACCACTTTTGAAAAAAGGAAGAAGGAGGCACCAGATTGCTAAATAAGGACTCCAAACTATTCCAAACCTTTACTGATGACATGAATCTGGTTGACTTGGCAACACATAATGGCCTTTATTTTTGGAACAACAAAAGAGGAGGTGAGGCTCAGGTCGCCTCCAAGTTAGACAGATTTTTTATCTCATAGGAGCTTATGCTATCAAATAGAAAAATAACAGCTAAGGTTCTTCCCTTTGGAGATTCTGATCACTGGCCGATACAATTAGAACTCGAGGGGTTTGACTCTCCCAAGAACAGGCCCTTCAGGTTTGACAATATCTGGCTCTCCCACCCAAATTTCATCAACAACAATGAAAATGGTGGGCAGAAGATCTGCAGATCCAGGGCACGAATATGTTCATCCTACACAAAAGACTCCAGCATATTAAATTCAAACTTAAAGAATGGAACAAGGAGGTTTTTGGCAACATTTTTGTGCAGAAAAAGGCAGTGGAAGCCAAACTACAGGAACCCAATCAAGCATTGATCACAGTGGGTTTTGATAAAGACAAAAGTCAGCAAGCTAATAAACACCATCAAGAATGGGAGAATTTATGCAAACAAGAGGAAATCTTTTGGAGACAAAAGTCTCGAATTCAATGGCTCAAAGAAGGGGATCATAATACAAAAAAATTTCAAAGATCCACCATAGCCAATAGGGCTCACAACATAATCTCTGCGATTTTGAATGACAAAGGGTAGCTCCAGACCTCTCACAAGAATATTGAAGAAGTGTTGGTTCAACATTTCAGAAGTATCACTAAGGAAAATAATCCAAACAGGGAGCAATGCATTAGATAAATTGCAAAAAACATCCCTAAGCTGGTGATTAGAAAGGACAATTTCAACCTGAACAAACCAGTCACTGAAGAGGAAGTCAGTGAGATTATTAAGGACATGCAGAATGGCAAAGCTCCAGGTCCAGATGGTTTCAATGTGGATTTTTTTAAGGCCTGCTGGAACATTGTCAAGCAGGACATCATGAATGTTGTGGAGGATTCCACAAGAAACGGGACTATTCTGAAATCCCTCAACACCTCCTTCATCTCTCTGATCCCCAAACAGGATTCAGCCCTAACTGCTGATAAGTTTAGACCCATTGCCTTATGTAATGTGGTTTACAAGATTATATCCAAGGTATTTGCTAGCAGACTCAAACCTCTTCTTCCTTCTTTAATCTCAGGTGAACAAGCTAGTTATGTGGAAGGCAGACAAATTCTTAATAATATTATTCTAGCACATGAGACAGTTCACACACTAACCAGTAAAAAGCAGGTCGGTATGATCATGCAATTAGATATTGCCAAAGCTTATGACAAGGTCAACTAGAGCTATATCAAGAGGATCCTTGCTGCTTTTGGGTTTGAGCATAACTGGATCAGATGTGTTATGGCTCTAGTAACTTCTTCTAGCTTTTCTATTCTGGTGAATGGATCTCCCTCAGTTATCTTCACTCCTTCTAGAGGTCTCAGGTAGGGCGACCCACTCTCTCCCTTTCTCTTTATCCTCATGATGGAAGGATTGGGAAGAGCCATTAAGCAGACTAAAAACTTGGGAAAAATTAAGGGACTTCAATTAACCGAGAATGGTCAGACAACTCATCAACAATTTGTGGATGACACAATGCTGCATGGAATTCCTACTGTCAAAGAAGCTTCAGAGTACAAACAAATCTTGAATAATTTTTCCTTGGCCACAGGTATGGAATTCAATCTCTCCAAATCAAAAAAAAAAATTCTTAAATACTAACATTGTAATTCAGAGAAATATCTCAAGAATTATGGGCTTCCAAAGGGATTCCCTCCCTTCAAAGAATTTGGGAATTCCCCTTATAAACAGACCCAGCACAAGAGTATATGGGAACTGGTGCTCAATAAGATGCAAGACAAAGTTAAAAAATGGACCATCAAATCATTGAACCTGGCTGGCAAGCTGATTCTGACAAAGGTTGTCCTACAGTCAATCCTGGTTTTCTGTTTATCAGCTCTCCTAGCCCCCAAAGGGGTCTTACAGCAGTTCAGGAATATCCCGAGAGACTTCCTCTGGGGCAAGGAAGAGACAAGGAAGAAATGGGCACTTGTTTCTTGGGATAAAATCTGCAAACCTAAGAGTCACGGGGGACTAGGATTAGATGATCAGGAAATCTTAAGTAATGTACTAGGAGCCAAACTCTAGTGGAGATGGGTTAAAGAACCAGAAGCTCAATGGGCTAAAACCTGGAAATAAAAATATGCAAGCTCTTGGCAAGTTAATGATCTTATTAGAATGTCTGGAAACATAAAAGGCTCTTACATCTGGAATAAAGCCTGGGAAAACAGATGCCTAGTACAAGACCACAGTTTCTGGGAAATCAGAGCAGGGGATCTTGCTCTCTTTTGGGAGGACAAATGGCAACAAGAACCAATGCTACTAAAAGAAGACTATAGAGACCTCAAGCAGGAAATAGATTCCCAGGGACTAACCAGAGTTAAATATTTCTGGAATCTTCCTCACAACTCCGAAAAATGGAGGAATTGGAGAAGCATAGACTATAGTGATGACAGTCCCCTAAAAATAAAAGCCGAGGAAATTATGAGCATACTAAAACAAAGGAAAATCTTCGTAACAGAGGGGCATGATCAGTTAAGATGGGGCCTCAATAGAGAAGGCTCCTTTAATCTTAAGGAAGCTAAGAAGCTTATCTTGAACCTGGATTCCAGCACTGCAACGAATTCTTGGCAACAACACTTGAGCCAACAAGGGTGGATGAAGATCAAGCTATTCATGTGGTTAGTCCACCATAAGAAAATCTTAACTTGGGACAACATTAGGAAAATAGGGATTATTGGGCCCTCTAGATGTTAGCTATGTGAAGCTCAAGAGGAAACAATGGAGCATATTCTTAACAGTTGCACCTTTACCACCTGGTTGTGGGACTCTTTTGCAACCATTTTTCAATAGACAGATAGAGATAAAGAAAGCATCATAAATACCCTGAAAAAGTGGAGAAGGAACTTTTCGGAGAACGAGATTCTCAATCTGGCCTGGGCCTTTACACCTAGCTTCATCATCTGGAATGTTTGGAAAGAAAGGAATAAAAGAATTTTCGAGGATGAAAAATTCAGTCCTCTTCACCTGTTGGATCTGATCTTGAAGCAGATTAGAGAGACAGTTAGTACAACTGTTCACAATTTTCCCGAAAACCCTCCCACAGTAAATGAGATGAGAACCCTCAGGCAACTGGGAATATAAGAGACCATTATCAATGGACATAGAAGAAAACAAGGAAATTTGGGAAAGGAAAAGGATTTCTGGCAGCCTCCGGAGAAAGGCTACCTGAAATTCAATATAGATGGGGCTTCGAAAGGCTACCCTGGAATAGCTGGTTATGGAGGGGTGTTAAGAGATGAAGATCGAATTATAAGCTTCATTTTCCATTTCCACTTAGGTAAAGCCACAAATAACATGGCTGAATTAATGGCCTTGGAACAATGCCTGGAACTACTGAATCAAAATCATAGCTCAAATGTCATCATAGAGGCAGACTCAGAAATATCTATAAAAGTTGTTAAAAGAATCAGTTGTGGAGCAGCACTGGAGAAGGTCTCAAAACGCTAGAGACTAATATAAGTGTATCAAAGAATACAAAAACATATCCTGAGTCTAAGAACTAATAGTTTCATACATGTTATACGAGAAGCCAACAAACTAGCGAATACTCTTGCCAATCAAGGAGTGATTAATACAGAAAGCAAATTTGAGATGAAATGGAAGGAAATGTCTCCGGGAAGAGTAAAAGCTCTTTGTGATGAACAAGCAGCAGAAGATAGAGAACTCTTCAAACATTGGGCCCGAAGGAAAGAAATTGTATGATTATGTCTAATCAAGTTAGATCACAGTTCTTGTGGAGGCTACAGGAAGACGGACATGTTCAAAGTCACCTTGTTTCTCCCTGGTGGAAAGTGACCAGGCCCCTTCCTCTTCATATTGCTCAACGGGGTTCTTACCACAGTCAACAGAGGTCTCTGTTACTTGTTCTGAGGAGTGAGTGTCCAGACAAGGGCGGTTCTTGTTTCCTGGCGAAGGCGGTTCCCCTTCATTCCTCTTCCCGGTCATAAAACCAGGATAAAGTGGTTTATGAGTGATCACGCAGATTTGGGATGGTAAGTGGTTTAGTTTTTTTGGGAGTGATACCATTAAACTACCACCACGTGTCCAGAGCAGGGTGATGAAACCACCCTCAATCGTGAGTTAAGTTTCGCACATTTTAGGTGGTGTGATACTTCGTTGTGTCGTCCGATTTCATAGGGTTGTGTTAACCGTCAGATCTGTTGGTGCTTTTTTGATGGGGCCACGAGTGTTGATGGGCTTATCGCATGAGTGACGTGGGTGGTTAGTGAGCCTTTGATTAGGCTTTTGTTTTGTATGGTTCATCCTAAAGTATGTTGGGAGAGATTTTTGCTATATGTTGTAGCGGGGTGAAGCTTTACTTTGGCATCATGCCCTTGGCTTCCCTGTCGCCACTTGGAGTTCAGGGTTTTTTTATATTCTGTAAATTTATTCTCGATATAATGAAATAGAAGGAACTACTCTTGCTTAAGCAAAAAAAAGATATATTAGAAAGAGTACGTCAGATGTAAAAATGAATTATTACTACATAACATAAATAAAATGCATGAAAACTAAACTATGGGAGTTGTGAGCAAAGGGGGCCCTCCCTTACTCACAACATCTTCAAATTAGAGGAGCTTGCTCACTGCAATAGACAAAACATATATCTTTAGATTAATCTAAAAATACAGTCGAGTACAATCTGATACAAAGTTAGTGTTGAAACCAACCTAGCACTCTAACAAACCCCTGTCATCGAAACTAAGACATAATTTATACATTGACAAAGCCCATATATGGCTTGAAATAAAGGAGACTACTAATATAAGCCTTAGGCTAACAGATCTGTTACAATATATTGTTTTTATCAATACTGGGTCTAATCCATGATTGAAAGCATGAATTAGATGAAAACTCGCTACATGGTTGTAGTTGTTCCTCCAAACGGCCAATGAGAGAAGACTTCTGAATCTAGGCCATCTTGTTGGCATATCTGAGAAGGCCAATAGGATAGTAGCCATATGTGATATATCTCCCACAAAACCCATGTTCCCGTTGGACTTAGATATCCATGGAATATGGCTAACTGTCGATGTTGCTATAGGAAATCCACGCAGTTACAGGAAATTTGCGACTGCAGGAAATCTGGAGAGTCTGCAAGAAATAAGATCATAGAGTTGTTATGCATGAATTATGGGCATGTTTCTGAATCAAAACAAATCTGCACAGGAACTCGAGATTAGTTGGCATGGTAATAAAATAACGAACAACTAGCTAAAGAATACTCAAAGTTAAGGTAAAAGATGCTTTTTAATATTAATTTGCATACCTTCAGTCTACGACACCCTTTTGGAAAAAATACAAGTATTATAACCGATATAGGCATAGGAGGGTTTAAAGATAGTCAAAATGTGAGAGGGAAAGTATAGAAAAAGGTGTCAAAATTGGGCAAAACCAAGCCCCAACATCTCCCCCACACCTAAGTCCTTGCATGCCCCTTATGCAAGCAAAATTGTTGCATCTCCCCAAAAAGAAAAAGGAAATCATTGCTTATCCTGAGTTGCATCTGCAGCAGCCAACTAATCTGCTACTTCCGCCAATTGGTTCAACTGGTTACCGCTAGGTTCTATAGGAATTTGACCCTTGTACAGTCCGTTCTTCTTTTTTAGGTCATCGATCTTATCCTGCTTCTTTTTCATAATTCGGGTCGTTTTCTGGACCCACTCTTCATGCTCCTTCTGGATACGCGGGTTGTTCTCCTTCAGGGTCTCGTTTTCCTTTCTCAAAGCTCTCTCCGAAATGGTGAGCTCGCTGATGATTTCTTCCAATTCCTGCAGAGACCGTCTCTTCTAAGGGGTTACTTCCCCTACTTGATGTCCTTGGAGAGATTTAGAGAACCCGATGTCCTCCTCTGTTTTTTGTTCCTCTTCTGTGTGATTCCGGCTTCCCTGCTGCAAAGAGCCCTGAATGGACATCACCTCCTCACCAGTAAACTCAACTGACACAATCTTCGCTTTATCTTTGGGTGGGTTGTGGTGTTTCTCCTTCTTCTTATCCGATGTCTTGGGCAATACTTCTGCATTCGTAGTATCTTTTATTACCAGCCGAACAGCCTGGCTTCTGGTAAATATTTTTTTCGATGTGGAAGTACCATTCTTCGACTTGGGCTTTTGGCCCACAATCTCCCTAGTCACCACCACCTCATCATATTTTTTTGCTTCCTTCGTCTGTAGCCCGAGGGTCTGAGGCTTATTCTTCTTCTTTGGTTTTTCTTCGGGTTTCTTCTTAGTGGGCTTCAGAGAGCCAAGGTCGTCCTTATTTTCCTTATTTACTAGTGGCTTCTGAGTTTGTGACTTTTTCCTCGCTTTTTCCACTAGTTTTTCTATTGTAGACTCTGAAGGGTCAGAGTTTTTCTCCTCTTCTTTCCATTTTATTTGTAGCCCACGCATTCACGAATTTTTCTTTGGTTTATCTGCTAGTGCTTCCTCCATAGAATTTGAGGAATCAGAATCCTCATTCTCTGCAAAATATTTTTCGGCCAAGAACTCCTCCCATGTCTGCTTTTTATCTTTCAAAACCTCCACCAAGATTATTTTCATCGGCCAGTGGTGGTAGAGGTTTTCCTCTAAACTGACCCCCCTTTCCTTGGCAACCATTGACATCTTCATCAGCAAAATCCTCAAGTAATAGGGAAAATTTAATGACTTGTCATGGAAATGAGCAAGGAGCTGAATATGAAACAGGAATGCAAGCCCGAAGTGACCTTCACAAGTTCTGGTACTTACTCTTTAAGAACTCCAGCGAGATCCCCTTAGTTCAGTCGGGGTCCAAATGCTCTCTGCGGAGGAAGGGTGCACATAAATTCTTGTTGAAACGCTGGTTCTTGAACCAACATTCTCCCAACTGTGAAATCTTGCATGCTCGCGCTACCAAACCCTTGGTCAACCTAAATTGAACATCCCCAACTTGAGCCTTATTGTCGTTCAAGCTCAAGGCAAAAGATTTTGTCACCTCAGAGTTGTGGCTGTTGAATCACTAGAAAAATGGCAGCCACCTTGCTCTTTCCAATCTCGTCTTGTTGCGAGGGTCAGCCTCCAACAATTCATGCCCTTGTGGCTCAAAGCAAACAAGGGAACTTAGTTTCAACATGGTGAAAGACTGGTGGACAGGGCATATGCAATTCTTTGGAAATATTAGCTTAAGCTTGTAACAAACTCACGTGACAAAGGAGGACTTATTATAGAAGGTGATTGCAAAGCATGGAAATTTCGAAAGACGGGTCCTGATCATGATTGTCATCCGACCTGCAGGAAGATATGGGGAGTACGTATAATGGTCATGTCAGAATCATAGCGATCAGGCGAGGAGATGGAGTCATAATATATTAGATTATGGTTGCGTTTGCCGCAAGGGTGACCATAGCCGAAAAATCATACAAATAATTTTAAAATAAAAACGTTAATTACCCTTTACCTCAAGTGTCCCGTAGCTAGCTATACGTTACCTTATACCTTCCAACGGTCTAGTACTTCGGATGATGCATGCGTGTCCTTGAGATGATAACCCACCTAATAATTAAATCAGATATATGATTTCACAATTCATGACCTTGACTGGTATTAAAAATTTGTCGGTACTTTTGAAGTAATTTTAAATTAATGCTTTGTCTATGATTTTTGTTTTGTTTGTCAAAAAACCAAGGTGTCGCTGCAGGAAGTGGAACCGGGACTACTGAAATTTTTCTGCAGGAAATGGAACCACACTACTGAATCTTCTAGAAAATCGAGCTGCGCTTTCAGAGCTTCTACAGGAATTCAAACCATGACTTATGGAGCTTCTACAGGAAATCAGAACATGACTTGGGAAGCTTCTATAGGAAATCACACCACCAACTAACACTTCTCCCTTCCTTGTGTACAGTCCATTGCACATGAATAAAAGGTGTTGATGTCAAATGTGCAATGAGCTCATTGGATTATCAGCCATTGAGGTTAGTTGTTAACCAACGTGAGGCCCTTTTCCTTTAATGAGAGCGAGGACCAGGGTACCCTGATGCATCCCATCGGGTGTGAATTAATGTGTTGATGTCGAACCCACCTGTAGGATCCAGCAGTCGAGGAGCCATAGTGATTCCCAATTATTGCTGGCGAGATAGCCTGTCATTGGGGCATACAAGCTTCAAGGCATCATAAGTCTCTGATCTTGCACCCGGATAACTTGCTAATGTCAATGGGCCAAGATTGTTGGAAGGAGGGCCTTAAGAAATCCCACTTCAGTCCAACACGAGCAATCCAGTTCAACTGAAAACAAAATTTTATTGAGAAAACCTACTGACCTATAATTTTAAAGAGATTAGGGCAATCCATGCTCGCCAGCTTTCATTTTTAGAGAGTCTGAAATACTTGGAAAAGAAGACTCCAGGGGGGTTCCTTTTCCGTAATTAGTCTATTGGGCCCAGAAAAAGGGATAAACCTATACCCAATAGATATTCCTCTCATGTTTTACTGAGCAAGAGGAGGAACAAAGTGAGCTCATTGTGTCAGCGGGAAATTGAGAAGAGATAGTGGAAAGAATGATCCCTTCTCTCACCATCTCCAGCTCTCTTTTCTTCACAATTTCTTCCACAAATTCCTCCTTAGATTGGGGTTTCTGATATAACTTGAGTCTGTGCCCATTCACCAATAAGGTAACGTTCCCATCATCAATGGTTTTAACCCGAACAGACCCATTATCAAATACTTTCTCAATTTCATAGGGGCCTAGGTAATGTGTGTTAACTTTTCCTTTAAAGTTCTTAAATTTAGGATCATACAACAATTCCTAGTCTCCCTGTTTGAACTGCCTCTTTTTAATGTATTTGTCATGCCATTTAGTATGTTGTTTCTTAATCAAGTCGGTATGTTGAAAATCATCATGCCTACTTTCATCCAACTCATTGAGCTACAGGATTCTTTGTTGTTGAGCTTCATCAAGGTTTATTCCCAAATCTGTTGCCATTTTAAAACTTTTGATCTGAAATTCAATTGGCAATAAAACTTGCTTTCCATACACCAATTCATACGAAGAAAAGCCAATGGTATTTCTCCATGTAATCCAGTAGGCCCACAATGCTTCAGGAAGTCAATCAGACAAATCCTTCTTATGTAATTGCACTGTCTTGGTAAGGATTGTCTCCAACACCTTATTTGTTGATTCCACCTACCCATTGGGCTGTGGATGATAAGGGGTGGACTTCCGGTGAGTAATTTGATATTTCTGCACAATTCCCTGCATAAGCTTTGATACAAACTGAGTACCTTGATAAGTGACTATTTCTCTAGGTACCCCAAATCTTACAAAAATATCATGAAAAGGAAAATATACATTGTTTTCTTTGTTGCTCTAGGTAATGCTCTTGCCTCCACCCACTTTGTAACATAATCAGTACAAGCTAAAATATACTTCTTACCTTTGGATATAGGGTTGATGGTACCTACAAATCAAGAGCCCACCTCTCAAAAGGTTCTATAAGAACTTGTGGCTGCAAAAGCATCTCATTTGATTATACAGCCTGCCCCATTCTCTGGTAGCTATCACACTTCCAGACATATTCCCTTGCATCTTTGAAAAGACTTGGCCAATAATAACCTCAGAGAAGGATTTTATAATTTGTTTACTTGTCTACAAATTTCCTCCACATGGTTCATTGTGACAAGCTCTCAAAATGTCATAGATATCGTATTTTTGGACACACCTATGGATAATCAAATCAGGTCTAGTGAAAAAAAGATCTCCCCTGATCCAAGAGTAATCAACACTTTTTCTAATAATTCTCTTTTTCTAATTAGATGAAAAATAAGGAGGCAATTTTCCTGTAGCAAGGTAATTGGCCATGTCTGCAAACCAAGGTGTTTTAACATAAATAGCAAACAAATTTTCGTCAAGAAAGCTATCATTAATAGGAACATCCTCACCTGCATGGTTGAGTCTAGATAAGAAAACAACTACCTGATTTTCCTTTCTAGGCCTATCCAATACTGTTATGTCAAATTCCTGCAACAACAAAATCCACCTAGTAATCCTGCCATTAGTAATTTGTTTATTCATGATATATCGAATGGCAGAGTGATCGGTGTGTAAAAAAAACTTCATAGCTCGTGATGTAATGTCTAAACTTATTAATAGCATAAATCAAAAAAAGGAATTCTTGTTCAGTCATTGTATAATTCAGTTCTGCAGGAGTTAAATTTTTGTGAACATAATAAATAGCATGGGTTACCGGATCCTCCTTTTGTCCCAATACCGCTCCTATGGCTGAATCAGAGGCATCAGTGGAAATATGAAAAGGCAATTCCCAATCTGGGCCTCTCAATACCAGTGCTAAAGAAAGTTTTTCCTTGAGTGTATCGAATGCAGCTTGACACTCATCATCCCAATGAATTCAGCTTCTTTAGTCAACAATTTAAATAATGGAGAGGCTACTTTTGTAAAATTTTCAACAAACCTTCTATAGTAGCCTACATGCCCAAGAAAACTTTGGACTCCCTTCTGATTGGTTGGTGGGGGTAGCTTTGAAATGACTTCAATTTTTGTCGGATCAACTTTAATTCCTGCAACAGAAACATGATAACCCAAAATAATACCTTCATTCATAATCATAAAACATTTTTCATTACTTAATGAGAGGTTAGTTTCTCTATGTCTCTCCAAAAAAATTTCAAGATTATGTAAAGCTTCTTCAAAAGTATCACCCATGACTGTAAAGTCAACCATATAAACTTCTACGCAATCATGAAAAATATCAAAAAAATACCAAGGACCGCCCACTGGAATGTGGTTGGTGCATTGCATAGACCAAATGACAATACCTTATATGCATAGGTGCCCTAGGGACATGCGAATGTAGTATTTTCCTAGTCTTCCGGAGCTATTCTAATCTGATTGTACCCCCTGAACCCATCTAGGTAGGAAAAATATTTTTTTCCTGCCAAAGTGTCCAGCACTTGGTCTATAAAAGGCAAGGGAAAGTGATCTTTCAATGTGGCCTTATTTATTTCCCTGTAATCTACACACACTTGCCATTTACCATTATTTTTGGGGACAATAACCAACGGAGATACCCACTAGCTATCCGAGATGGGATAGATGAACCCTAAATTTAACAATTTCTGCAATTCATCTTTCACAATTTCTCTTAAAGCATGGTTCATCCTCCTTTGTGGCTGTCTCACGGGCCTGTCTCTCTTCTATATAAATATGATGAATGCATGTGTCCGGGTGAATGCCCTCATATCTGTGTATTCCCAAGAAAAAGTGCCAAAAAAAAATTTCAATTCTTGAACTAACTTTTTTTTCCTGTTCAGGGGTTAAGGCAGAATTAATATTCAAAGGTTTTTCAAGAAAAATTTCAACCACCTTACTCCCCCATTCAGTCATGGAATATGCAGGAAATGCATATAATAAGGCTAAATGTAATTTGGTTGTGGTACTATATTCATGAAAATCCTGCAAATTAGTAATGAGATCTAAATTATGACTAGATTGCCTTCCTTCTTGCTGCAGAAAATTAGGATTAGAAATACAACAATTTATCAAATTTTCTTCTAAATTTTCTTTAAGTCTCATGACTTGTGCAATTTTCAAAACTGGTCGGGCACATCCTGAATCATGCTCTTCTTCTTCAACCCAATGTGTAATTTTTTATCTCAAGAGAGGTTGAGTGGGGGGGTACAAATTAATGTGCTTTGTTTCAGTCCCATGAGTGATGGTCATATTTCCGAACCTACACCCTATATAAGCATCTACCATGGCTAACCACAGTCTCCCCAAGATCAAAGGATGCCCTGCTAAGTTAATTTTTGGTTGAAGAACATAAAAATATGCAGGGTACTTCCAGGAATCTAATGAGATGACAATGTCTTCTAATACCCCCTATGGCTTTACCTTAGATCTGTCTGCTAATTCTAGCATGCTAGGAGTAGGCAATAAGTCAAAGGTTCCTATTCTAGATAAGGTCTCCATAGTCATCACATTAATGGCTGCACCTAAATCAATTAAAGTGTTTTTTATAGGTTGTCCATTGATAAAGGTGGTAACCACAGGGATTCCAGGGTCTACATATTTTTCAGTAACAAATCCAGTAGACATTAAACTTGCAATATTTCCACCTACTTGAACTGTAGAGAGTTCTTTATTTTGTCTTCCTAGTCTCTTGGTACATATCTCCCTAACTATTTTATCATAGATTGGGATATCTTTAATTGCTTGCAGCAAAGGGATCTTAATGCATACATTTCTCAATTCAGACACAAGATCAAACTCAGTCTGCTTTAGTCTCATTTCCAACCTCTCTAGAAAAGGAGGTTGGACTGTATGGGATGAGGAAGGTTATTGCAGCCTTAAAGTAGGTTGTTCTGCTGGTTCAGGTGTGGTTTCAACTTCAGGCATTTCTAGAGAGTCTTCCTCTACAATATCTTCAATTCTTTTGGGTTGATTCACCACTTTTCCTGACCTCAGCTGGATTTCCTGCAATGACACAGGAAATTCCTATAAAACAGCAACAGAAATTTCCTGCAGCAACTGTGGTGCATAATAGTAGGTAGGAAAAGTGGGATAGGTTACCAATCGAATGTTGTAAGAGAATTGGATGGTTTTATTATTGGGGTTAGACACTAGTTGGGCAGGAAGTTGCGTAGGACGAGGTTGATTTGGTGGGGCAAGCTACTGAAGTTGTTGTTGTTGAGGTTGAATCATTTGTTCTTGTGTCGGCTGTGGAGGATAAAAGTTTTGAGAAGGAAAATTTTGAGTGGTGGGGTAAGAAAATTTCCCCTGCCAAGGCTGTTGTGGAGGCCATGTCTTCTAGTGCATTGGAATATTCCACATATGATTTTCATTATAAGGAACTTGAAAATGTGACTGAGCCATACCTGCATCACGTGGTTTCCATGGTCTTTGATGTGCCATTACATAAAGTACGTTGATAAATCCTTGATCAGCTAGATATGCTGCTTTGATTTTAGGAAGTGACGGGCATTAATCAGTAGATTTTTTTGCTTCAAAAATTCGGCATATCTCTATGCTATCTGCAGGACATTCCCTCAAGGCATGCTTCTTCTTGCATTTCGAACAGAACACAGCCAGGGATTTTTCTAATTCCTCATGTTTTTCCTATTTCTTCTTAACCTGCAAAACATCCAATTGAGAAGATAATGTGCTAAGAATATCAGTCTTAAAATTTTTAAATAAATTGTCCATTTTAGCTCAGGTTACTCGAGCTCCAGCAACTGACTTGACAAGCCTAGAAGCGGTATCTCTTGTTTCTCCTCCAAATTTCGAATTTCCTCTTAAATATCGATGACATATCTCACATACTTCATCATAGCGCAAATTGATATGTCACCTCCTCCCATCAGATTCAAAATATCTAGAGATTCTGGTTTGATTGCTCTGAGCAAAATTGTTCTTTTAGTATCCTTTCTCAGTTGATTTATTTTAGACCTTTGCAAAATATACTAAAATCTCTCCACCAAGTCCTCAAGGCTCTCCCCCTCCTCCTGAATCATGTCAAATATTTTTTCTCTGAGGTCCCTAGTCTTGTAATAATCTTGATACTTTCTTAAGAATACCTTTTTCATTTCCTCCCAAGTTGTAATGGAGTTTGAAGCCAACCCCATGAACCACCTGAGAGTTGCATCCTTCGATGTTGTAGGAAAAAAATTCAGCTTCTGAGCATTCGAAGAATAGTCATAGCTTCTGCATAACACATCAAATTCAAATAGAAAGGCATCTAGATCTTCACTGGGAACACCACAAAAACTAGGCAAGGTTGAAGGAGGAATATTCTTCATCTAAGTAGGTCCACCTACCTCCTTGATAGGGAATTCGAATGTGACCAGTTCTTCTTCCTTCTCATTGTATCCATCTGTGTGACTAGACCACTCTTCATGGGCCATTCTGGACAAAAAGGAAGTGTAGGCTTTGTAGACTGCAAATCCTGCTTAATCAATGGTTTGGATTTCTGGTTCTCGAACAGGATTGCCAAGGAATTCCTTTTCAGGATGACCACTGAGTAGATATGTTGTTTTCCTTGTGACAGGAGATTCAAAATGGATAGCAACACAATATTTTCCTACAGAAGTTGCCTCAGTAGAAGCAGGAATATGTTCTGGGCTCTTTTCAGGACCACAGACTTCCTGACCGGACTCTTCTTCCCTTACTACCTTATTTCTTACAGACTTATTTTTCCTTGTCAGTGTATTAGTAAATGAAGTGGTGCTCACATCACCACAAAAGACATTTTTAGATGTTGGACCCAATCATCTACTATGAAAACAAATTCAAAAGAAACTACTTACCAAACAATCAGGACATAGCTTTGGCGAATTTATGACCTCCTCAGGTGTGTGGCCTTTTCCCTTCGTCTTACCACTTCAACTCCCCCAGTCCTGAAAAATTCCAAACAATGCATGTAATAAAAACACTTCAGTATTATCCCTTTAGCACCTCCCCAGCAATAGTGCCAAAATGTTGAGTCAAATTATAGCATTATAATTTGATTAAACATAAATCATCAACTCAGGTAGGTAAGCTTGTGAGATGCATGCAAAGTATATGCAAGCCTAATACTGTAAGTGGTGATTAATCTAATTAACCAATCATACATAACCAATGACTCTTTCCTACATCAATCACTTAGTAGCAAATACTATAGAGTGGATTGAACTTCCCTCTACAGCTCTTAAGATTGCTGATGATGCTTAGGAAAGGATATAAAATCACTTACAACAAATTAAGAAATTCAATCAACATGAGAAATCAAATCTTTATTACTTGAATCCCACACATAAACAGAAAATAATTCATTTCATCCAGTGCGAATGATATATTAGAAAGAGTACATTAGCTGTAAAAATGAATTATTACTACATAACATAAATAAAATGCATCAAAACTAAACTATGGGAGTTGTGAGCAAAGGGGGCCCTCCCTTACTCACAACCCCTTCAAATTAGAGGAGCTTGCTCATTGCAATGGACATAACGTATATCTTTATATTAATATGAAAATATATTCAAGTACAATCTGATACAAAGTTAGTGCTAAAACCAACCCAACACTCTAACAGACCCCTATCATCGAAACTAGGACATAATTTATACATTGACAAAGCCCATATATGGCTCGAAATAAAGGAGACTACTAATTTAAGCCCTAGGCTGAAAAATATGTTACAATATATCATTTTTAGCCATACTAGGTATAATCCATCACTGAAAGCATGGATTAGATGAAAACTCATTACATGGCTATAATTGTTCCTCCAAACAGCCAACGAGAGAAGACTTCTAAATCTGGGCAGTGTTGTTGGCATATCTGAGAAGGCCAATAGGATAGCAGCCATATGTGATATATCTCCCACAAAACCCATGTTCTTGTTGGACTTAGATATCCATGGAATATGGCTAACCTCTGATGTTGCTGCAGGAAATCTACGCAGTTACAGGAAATCCGCGACTGCGGGAAATCCAGAGTGTCTGCAGGAAATAAGATCGCACAGTTGTTCTGCAGGAATTATGGGCCTGTTTCCAAATCAAAGGAAATCTGCACAAGAACTTGAGATTAGTTGGCATGGTAATAAAATAACGAACAACTAACTAAAGAATACTCAAATTTAAGGTAAAATACGCTTTTTAATATTAATTTGCATACCTTCAACCTACAACACCCTTTTGGCAATAACACGAGTATTATAACCGAGATAGGTATAGGAGGGGTTAAAGATAGTCAAAATGTGAGAGGGAATTTATAGAAAAAGGTGTCAAAATTGGGCAAAACCAAGCCCCAACATGGACTCTTTTAGAGTCTTCGTCATCGTGATCACATGTCTAACCCATTCATAATTACTCATGAGGGTTGGCATGGCATCCTCTTGAATTATGGTGGCCAAAATAGGAAGGTCAACTTCTCAGCGGTGTAACATTTGCATATGGACTTCGATTGAGGTAATTCTTGCGTCATTAGAAAGTTCTTTATGTGTAGAATAAGAAAAATGGTGATACACTAAAGCAACAAAGCTTTACCCCAAAAAAATGTCATTTGAGCCTCAAAATTATCTGTTGGGCATGGAATCCCCCCAAGGCATGTTTTGGGGATTAAAGCCCAAGTTTTGACCAAGTCCTTTGTAAAGACTGTGATTTGTGGGCGCGAAGCACGAAGTCATAATAGAGTCACAGGTTTGTCCGCCCTTGTTTTTGTAAATGTAATGTCAGCTTGAAAGATCCATCCATGGTCTATGGACCATGGGATTGTATAAATAGAGCGAGACTCTAACTATAGAAAAAAGGAAAAAAATTAATAGAAGCATGATGAGTCAAAGAGCTTGAGTTGAAGTGTAAAGTGTGTCTTGGGTCGTAAGGCTCTGCAGCAGTGTGTGCAAAGGCCTAGTAGTCCACAGCTGAGTGCGCAGGGAAAGTCAAGTTTATAACCATGGGAAGAATTAATAAAGAGAATTGTATCGTACTTATGTGTATATTTTCCTGCTTTATGTATTATTGGGTATAATTTGCAAGTTTACTATTTATTTGTTGTGTGAACTCATATGCATGAACTGTATAAATAAATATAAAACAAGGCTTCTACCTACACGAAGATAACTAACTGGTGTAAGAAGGCAAGGAAGATCTCGGGTGTGATTCAAGGAAATAGTGCAGAACACTGCTCCAGCAGCGCGGAAGCCCCACAACCCCTGGTTAGGGCTACATGAAAGTGAATCTATTAGGGCGCGAAGGCTAAGGAAGTGCGCGAAGAAGCCTGCATGTAGGGACTAGCATTTGGACCAAATCAACCCCTCAGACATCTCAAGGGTGTGGAAACCTGGTTCCAGCACCCCCCCCCCCATACTACTTTATGTGGGACGAAATTCTGCACTTCACAGACTGTTACCAAAAGGGCCAGTAGCAAGGATTTTCTTGGCTAATTAACTCTAAACCTGGGTCAGGCCCCAATAAGCCAACAAATGGTTCTGTTGCCAGGACTGGGATCCGCATAAAGATGTCTAATGTCGTATCACTAGAATCCAACAAAGAAAGGAATTGAATATTGGTTGGATAGAAATATTCATGAGTTCGCGGCGCAAGAGAACAAGAATCCACGACTATCAAAAGAAGAGTGTTTAGACTACTACTTATACACAGAGATCCACAAAATTTTTTTTGCATCCTTCCCTACTGAGCTATACGAGTGGATCGCGAAGCTAGCAGATAGCCAAGGAAGGTGCAAGCTCGACAGACCTATTGTGTGAACTCTAGAATTGGTGCATAGATTGGAAGCATCAGCACTATTGATCACTAGCTCAATCGAATTATAGGAGGATTCATCACCTAGTTCGCAGTAGATACTTCAATCAACTATAGCGAGGTAGAAAGGACCGCAAGGTATGTTAAATATTTGAACACTTGGATTAAAATGATATTGTGTGAAAAGCTGGTTATGCGAATAAATTGATGTTTAGGGCTATGCAAAGTGGGAGAATATACAGAAGAAAAGGTAGTGCGGAGCTAGAAACTAGCCCCTTAATTTCACCTCCACGAGGGGCGAAGAAGAGCTCGCGAAGGTCTCACCAAGAAGTACGATAAATTTTATAAGGCAGAGGATTCGCGCATACCAACCCCACCCACACTGCCACCAGTTTCACCGTCTTCAGCCCCATCTTTACCCATACCACCTCCGCCACCACCGCAAGTAGATATGGCAAGCGCAATAAAGTTGCCAGTGTTCAAGGGAGTAGGAAGTGAAGATCCAGACCAGTTTTGGTTCATGAATAAAAACTGTATGGGAAGCGCAGGGAGTTATGGATGATAATATAAAGAAAGCAACGTTGGTCAGTGCTCTGCAGGATCGCGCTCTGACCTGGTACATTAAGCATTCCAATGACAATCTGAATGCGTGGATTGTAGATATTCAAATTGCACTAAACAAAGAATTTGCAGGCCGAAGTCAGAGGCACAGTCGATCATTGGGTTCAAGGAAATCATAATGCTACTAGGCGAGTCCCTTAGGGAGTTGGATCAGAGACTGAAGTGCACAATTCACGAAGCTAACATGATGCTGACGGATGGAAAACATCGCGAATGGTTTATAGCAACGTTAACGCCGCATTTAAGGAACGTGCTATCACAATAGAGGCTTTGGAGATCGTGATGAGACTACATGAGACCTTGATACAAGATCCCAACCTGGGATTTCAGTAGATCCACATGCAGTTGAAAAACTTGTGCCTTGAGATGCAAAGTTTGAAACAAGACAGGATGGCTCACCCAAAAGTGCACTACAAGGTATGGTTCATAAAGTGCAAGGGTCAGGGATATGACAAGGATCATAGCACGGTGTTGATGAACTACCTCACAAGAGGAGGACCAATGCCATTGAGATCGAAGGCACAAGCAGGACCGAGCGCAGCGCCTACATTATGGTGTGCGATTTTTTAGATAGGAGGAAAGCATGCTACATATAATTTCCATATATTACAGAAGTACACGCAGAATTAAAAGCAGTTGTTCTGAAATTTTTGTAGATCAGAGGGACATGATGAGCGCACCTGTAGAAGTTATGAACTGATGATGGACTGGACTCCTACCTACAAAGTTCAGGCCGAAACGTGGCCCCTTGACCAAAATTCAGGGATGGCGCGAACCGGATTTCAAGGGTGAGAACGAGGCTGAGGTGGAGGAGGGCCTTGAAGAGGTCACAGACAGCTGATATGTTACAATTGCAGAGGACCTGGACATTATGCCCACGATTGTACAAATCCAATGCGGCCCTAATGCTTGTATTGTACATTTTTTGATCATGAGACGGAGGATTGTCCCACGCTAATAGTGTAGTTGTGCGATAAAGGAGCACTCCAACCTCCCCCAACTCAGAACTTGCAAATGATGAGATCTGAGTCACGCGAGGAAGACCCTAATGTGAATATTGTGCTCCAAAGTGAAATGACAACAGGGGATGACAAAGGTAAGTAGCTTGAAGAAAGTAATTGGGTTCACAAGGCTCCAACGAAGGAACCTAAGTTTGATTTGGAGCGTGCTAAGGAAACCTTCATGGAAGCCAAGAAGAACTTCGTTGATGCCTCCACTTAAGGAAGTAAAGACAGACCGGAGCCAAAAATGGACCTATCAATGCTCACAACGTTCCTGGAAACATGCATGAAGCTGCTGCCCGATAGCAAGGCTGTAAAGGGGTTGCAGGAACTCATAAATAGATGCACTGGGACCGCGTTAGGAGAACCACACATAGTCCTAAAGCTCAGAAAGCACAGGATGCGAACAGGAAGGGAAATGAGATGATCGCACAGATTGGGGAATATGATATGGACCAAGTGATTCTAGATCTAGGATCGGATGCGAACGTTCTGCCTAAGCAAACATGTGAGCACATGGGAAGGCCTATGCTGTAATGGTCTCCTATCCAACTGTGAATGGCGAACCAACAAAAGATCCTACCTTGGGGGAGATTGCAGGGAATCACAGTGGATATTGAAGGAGCAAGCGCACTAGCAGACTTCGAAGTAATAGAGATTGTTGATAACAGTAATCCCTACCTTGCGCTATAAGGAATAGATTGGACCACTAACATGAATGGGGTGATAAATCTGAAGAAGCGCAAGATGATTTTTGAGAAAAAATCTTTGCGTGTAGTTGTACCTTTAGACCCTGCAGAAGGATCGCACTACACGGAGCCAGTGCACGACTACGATAGTGACAACGATTTGGACTGCATCTACAAGATAACTGTGCAAGAACAAGACTAGGTAAACCCAACCGCAGATGGACGAATCTCATGAGAGCACGAAAGCTCTTACACATCGGATTCTGACGAGGAGATAGAACGACGGCAAAACTAGTTACACGAGGTAACCACACTGAACTATAACATGATGACAAGATCGTTGCATTGTGTATCAATGGAGGTAAGGGATCTACCTATGTATGATGGGTTACGTGAGGTGGATGACTTCCTGAACAGATTTGAAAGAGAAGTGCTGGAATAGCAACGTTTTGAAGCTTTGAAATGGGTACTACGCTACGCCCGCGAGGTGGTGGGGTATGCACAAAAGAAGTTTTGAGGACTGGCGTGAATATTGGAGGATGATGCACATGCGATTTGGGAAGCCCTAGATGTGATTAACAGATAAGATTTCCAGACGAAAAGGTCCACGTGCCCACCTGTCCAGGTGGATAGAGGCATATGGTACGAATCCTACGCGGATGTGCACTACCTTCGCATTAGGATACACGGTCAGCAAGCTGGTGTGGCCAAGGTAAGGGTGTGAACGACCCCTCCGATTGGAACCATGGAATATGGAGAGACCAAGTGCATAGACGGTTATCCATGCAGAAGCCTTTAACGAAGTATGCAAAGCGTTGAACAAGGTACATAGTGCGTAGTGGACTAATTGGGGCCTGTGCATACCAGTGGTTCTATGGGCTTGTAGGACCACGTGCAAGAACTGACGGCGCAGGCGCCTATGAGGCTAGAGTATGGCGCGAATGTTGTAATCCCCATATAGCATAAAATGCCTAGTCCGCGCAAGGCAGCACCAGCAAATACGACTATTCGTGGAACCTTGGAAGAGGGGGTAGTGCAGCTGAACAAATTGGAATACTTAGGACTTGACAAGGAAATCCAACTGGGTGACCTTAGGCTCTAAGAACTTATGAACGATAGGGTGTGGTTAAGGGAGAAAAACGCTCTGCTGGAAGTGGAAGCCAAGAAGCAGGAGGATGGGATCAAGAAGGATTTTCTCGATAAAGAACCTAGGACAACAAAGCAAGGTGCGCATGATCACATCGACAAATTTGGGGACTATCGCAGAGAATTGATTAGCCTAATGCCTTGGATTGTACCACATATTACCAAATGAATCAACCATGGTAGCACGAGGATGATGATAAAGTGCACAACACAACCAGCAACAATAAAAAGTGGGTATGTTCCAGGAATAGTGATGGATGACCAAATGAAACCCTACATAGATGGTCCATCCACCTCACTAACCGTAGGAGGTACAGTCCTAGCATTCTTGGCAGTTGGAAGGGGGTATGGGATTATAAACTACTCTGTTCGGGAGTTGCGCGAGGTTGGAGCTGTGTGCAGGAGTAAAGTGTCACAAGGTTCACGACCGCGCAAGGGGGGTTGCGCTACCGTGTGGGTTGGCCGAAAAGTGACCGTTGGAGTCACTATTCATGATGTGATGCTCGAATTGAGAACAAATGGAGTAGGCGGAAGGCATTTAAGACGCGCTTTATGGGCAAGATTTGGGAAAATTTGCAGCCAAGCGAGCATTAATGAACTAAATTTGGTGGAACGATCGAATTCAAATTCAAAAGGCGCTATAAATTACAAAGGGTTGCCCAGCAAACAACACTTGGTCATTTCTGAATTGAGTTGTTGTATACTCTGCGTAGCCTAATCAGAGCCCTGTTTGACCTGTGCAGAGTGTTAATTGAGCCCTTGATTACGTGAGTGATAGATTTTTGGTCGGACACGATGGCAGCATCTGAGGAAGTTATGGAAATTGCAAAGATGACCGCCGAAGAGGTCGTGCAGGCCTTAACTATGGGGGATGCCCCTGAAGGCACTGGGATTGTGGTGGAAATCCCTAAATCACCATGCATGCCAAGGCCTAAGAAAGATAAATAGTTGATGGTTCCTGTATGTGTGTCCCCGCGAAACCTGTTGCGCACTAGGCTAACGATGGAGGAGAAAGGGAAAGTCGTTAACGTGGAAACCAATGAGGAAGAAGAAAACCTGGAGGACCTGATCATCAAAGAAGATGACAACGAAGGCATGAAGGAAGAAACTGAGACTATGCACCCTCCAACAAAGTTGCCTGCATATATCCCCCTATGGAAGGGGAAGGCTAAAATGCCCAAGGATCTTGACGAGAGCAAGAGCTCTCTCCAGACCCCACTCCTCCTAGACGACATCATTTTTTAGGGCACGCACCTGGGACGGGGGCCTAGCTTGAAATTTGAAGATTGGGATCTCACTGACCACGAGACGTTCCCTCACCTAGAAACCACGCAGCTAATGAAGCCCAAGCAGAACACCGCGGTGGGGGTTACCGAATTAGAGCCGCGAAACTGGTTACGTGGAGTGGAAAAGGCAGGGTTACTAAACCTGCTATCGGTGCCGCATTTCCGTCGCGCCCTAATAACAATTTTCATCATCAAGCAGCTGCTCTGGCTAGTGCACAGTGGGTGTTTGTGGTTGGAGGAGCCCAACCCCATCACAGACCACTTGATTCACCATATCACCCTGTTCCCATGCAAAGGTGAGGACCTCGTAGATATCTCGGAGGGGAAGAGCAATGACTTGGCCATCACAGAGGCCATGAAGAAGAAATATAAACTGGAGAAGAAAAAAAATGTGCTATTATCATCAACAACAAAGCAGTAAAAGTGGTGACCCAAATGCTGGCAAGTAAGGTTATGCGCAAGTGTCGTGTGGACGAGGTACCCACGCCGGTGGTAGCACTTGTTGAGCAGTGCACGGAGCGGGTCTAGTTTAACTGGTTCGAGTTCCTCTGCAAGGAGTTCCTGGAAAATTGTTGTGAGGCTTAGGAACAAGGAAAAACGTTCCACTATGCATGGCTTCTGTTATCCATAGTGCTCATGGCAAGGGAATTGCTAGAGGACAACCAGTTCCCCATAATTGACAGGGATCTGTCCGAGGCCGCAAAGTACACTTCGCTCTAGGCCACGAAGGACACAAACTAGATCTGCGACAGTAAGATATTCTAGGTGTTCATGGAAATGAACATTAGAATGGGGATTAACCGCAAGACACAGTTGTCACCCACTATCTACAACAGCCTGCAAAGTTTTGCAGAGTTTAAAGTAGACCTCCACAGCATTTATATCAGAGCGCTTAAGGACCCAACCAAGCAATGGAGAGAGCTACCCTTTGTAGTCACGGACGATGTAATCTTTGATGTACTAGAGACATGGCTGCCGGAGTGGGGCGCCCCAGATATTGCAGCAATGGAGAAGTCTGCGGCACAAAAGAATAAAGAAGAGGCCAAACTGCGCATGGCGCAGTTGGCAGAGAAGAGAAGGCAGGAGGTAGCGGTAGCAAAAGCGTAAGAGGTGTGGGACGCTGCACAGGCAGCAGCAGAACAGAAAAAGGATGTAGTAGCAACAGTAGTGTAGGAGGCATCCGAGAAGGCATGCAAGGGCCAAAAGTCACCTTCGCATGGGCAAGAAGCAGAGGAAGAAAAGGAAGACACGGACCCACAAACAGCGTAAGAACAACTGAAGTGTCAGCGCTCGAGCAAGAAGACGGGGCCGCGCAAAAAGGTCAAGGCATCAAAGTTGTCTATTGACCCGATCACTCTTAATGAGGGTGATCTGCACGACATCAGTGAGATGGTGCGTGATGTCACCTCTGAGGCCCTCTAGAATTTTGCACAAGAGAACCAGATTGTGTTGGGAACCCTTAGAGCACAGCTGCAGGAGTTGTAGGTGTGCACTCCTCACGCTGGTACCCTTTCGACCAGCCTCGCAGTAGGGACAACTGCAGTAGAGCAAATGCTGCGCGCTCGAATGAAAAATAAAATAGCACTGCCAGAAGGGGCACTGGTGATGAAAAATGAGGCCGACAGGCCTACGATTAGTGCACTAAAGGGTATCGAGATCAACATGGCTACACTCCTGCGGGAAACACTATATGTTCTACAGGATGGGATTACTACAGAACTGTGGGCTAGGGAGAGTCACATGCTGCAAGTACTAAGCGAGCAAAAGATCAACATGGAGTAGTTGAGCTTGCAGCGCGATGAAGTGGTGTCACAAAATCGGCAGTTGGTATAGGTACTGGAAGAAGCCTATCAAAGCGTCCATGAGCTGGGCATCCCAGCCGACACACCAGTAGAGGCACGCATCCATAGGCTAGCGACAGGGGTGCGCGAGGTGTGAGAATAAATGACTAAGGTTCAGCTAGAGTTGAACCTTCAAATACTAGAGCTGCGGTTGAAGGTGCATCCGTCCACCCCTCCGGAAGTAAGAGAACAACGTGCAAATGCTATTACATCAGGGCTAGAAGAGATCGGTAATGTAGTAAGGAACTGCACCAGAATGTTGGAGGAGTCATTTGAGGTCCTCACAAATCTGCAAGAGGACCCCAACATCCAGCGCTTAGAAACAAAGGTGCGTGAACTACAGCAACAGTACGACAACGTCAAAGGGACCGTGCAAATGGTGGCCCTCACTCAAAGGCTTGCATGGACGCAACAGGCCACAGTGCTAAAAGAACAGGATGCAGCACTGCACAAAGAAGCAGTCCTAAAGCACGCATTCAACCTTGGATCGACAAGGCCTTCACCATCACAGCAACTTGAAGGTAAGCTCTCACAAATTTAGGGGATGTAGGAACAGATGTAGCAAAGCAGTTTTGACACCGCGGTCTTGGAACAACGGGTACAGGAAATCCAGCAGGCAAAGTCTTAGTGCACTACCGACCTTGCAGTGGTTCGAACAGAGTTGGAGGGACTCCGCACGAAGATCTCCGCGTTGATAGAGTGACTCGAGGGCGAGTCACAATGTTTGTGTTGGGGGCCTGTTGGGCATGGAATCCCTCCAAGGCATGTTTTGGGGCTTAAAGCCCAAGTTTTGACCAAGTCCTTTGTAAAGACTCCGCGATTTGTGGGCACAGAGCATGAAGTCATAATCGAGTCACAGGGTTGTGCGCACTTGTTTTTGTAAATGTAATGTCAGCTTGAAAGATTCGAACCATGGGATTGTATAAATAGAGCGAGGCTCTAACTGTAGAAAAAGGGAAAAAATGAATAGAAGCATGATGAGTCTAAGAGCTTGAGTCAAATTGTAAAGTGTGTCTTGGGTCATAGAGTAGGAGAAGGCTTTGTAGATATGTGCGCAGAGGCCTAGTGGTCCGTAGCTGAGTGCGCAGACCCCTACAGCTGAGTGCGCAGGGCAGGTCAAGTCTATAATCGTGGGAAGAATTAATAAAGAGAAGTTTACCATTTTGTATATTTTCCTGCTTTATGTATTATTGGGTATAATTTTCAAGTTTACTGTTTATTTGTTGCGCGAACTTATATGCATGAACTATATAAATATATATAACACAAGGCCTCTACTTACGTGAAGATAATTAACTGATGTAAGAAGGTAAGTAAGATCTCAGGTGTGATTTAGGGAAATAGTGCAAAACTCTTTTCCAGTAGCGTGGAAGCCCCACAGCCCTTGGTTAGGGCTGCGCGAAGGCTAGGGAAGTGCGCGAAACAACCTGCACACAGGGACTAGTAGTTGGACCAAATCAACCCCTCAGACATCTCAAGGGTGCGGAAACCTAGTTCTAGAACCCCCTCATACTACTTCAAGTGAGACCTCAGTCTGCGCTCCGCAGACTGTTGCTGAAAGGACCAAAAGTACAGGGATTTGTTTGGCTAATTACTCTGAACCTGGGTCAGGCCCCAATAAGCCAACATTATCCTAAAATGTTTCAAACCCCAATTTTCCAAATTAGCTACCGCTGGTAAAAATCGTACTGTGAGTTGATTCCTCTAAATTTTCCACTCTGAAGGCATCGAGATGGATGAAAAACAATATAATGATCCAATCTAGATCAAAATATAATGCTTTTACTAAATAAGGTGAGAAAAAATTTCTTCCACCTTCTCGTGGGTGTACCATTTAGCTTTTCCCAGAATTTGTCCTTTCAACCCAATCTGTTAAAGGTCATGATACCCTTGTCATGTAGTTCTATACCTCTTCTACAAAACTATATCTTTTGTCAACTCTGCCTAAGCATCTAGTGTTAAATCTTCTACATAAAGCAGGACATGTTCCTCTTCCTAATATAGCATGGAAGGCTCATAGAGTTTCATATTCTCTACATTCATAACTAATTAAATGGACATATAAGGGGGTACACTCCTACCTTTTCCAATATCTCAAAAGGACCATATCGTAGAACCTTGATTTTCTTACTGGTATAATGTTCCATCTCCTTATTCAATGGTAACCATACTCCCACCTTGAATGACTTCTCTTTTTTGTGTTGATCATGCCTAGCCTTGTATTTTTCTGTGACTTATGCAGTGCCTTCTATACCTGTATATGGATTTGCCTTATCTCAACAAAAATTTCATCCCGCACGGAATCCCTTGTAAGATCCTCCCTTACTCCTCCTTGTTTCTTATATGCAATATCGAAAGGTGAAGGTGGAAAATATCCAAAACAAGTTTCAAATGGGGACTTATCAGTAGAAGTGTGGACTGTTCTATTACAAGAGTGTTGTATATATACCAATTTTTCACCTCATGTCTTTAAATGCTTTTGATTGTAAACCTATTAGAGATTAATTAACAAACACATGGAATACATAAAATATTGTGAAACCACAAACATAAAAAAGTATAAAACGAGAGAGACAAATATATATGTGGTTCACCCAATTTGGGCTATGTCCACAAAGAAACAGCCAGGCCTTCCTTTTATATTATCCAACATAATGAATAGTACAACATACAACAAATATGTTGTGATTTCCTTTCTCTTTCTCGCACAAAATAATTATTGCACAACTGCAATACAATTCCCTAATATAAATAGAGGGTTTCCTTCTGGGGATAAAACCCTAAATTAACATAAATTCTATCATCAGATCGTTTGCCTAATGAACAACCTGGATTGACTATGAAATTACAATGTTAACCTGGATTGACTACGAAATTACAATCTTTTGCAAGGCAATTTTATCAAAATTTTGCTTCGGGCCACAGCGGCGACAACGATCCTACGAGCAGTGTTTCTACCCCGTTAGGAACTAGGGTCCAATGCGGCTAAAATGATACCTCTGAATCAAGAAGATAATTCGATTCCACACCCAATAAACCCCCCAAAGGCTACACCAAATTGTTGTTGACTACTTTTGTCTACTGGTCTGTCTATGGATGGAAAATTTTAGACCTCTTCATCTTTATATCCACCTTCTCCCATAATGTAGTCCAAAATGCATCAATAAATCTCATTCCCTTGTTTGAAATGATGCTCTTCGGTATACCAAACTACATCCATACATATCCAAATAACAAGTTCAATGCTTCTTTCCCACTAATAGTCTTTTTACGAGGCATCAAAACACACATCTTGCTAAACCTATCAACTACCACGAACAATTAGTGATGTTCATTCTTGGTTGTTGGTAGACCTCCCAAAAATTCCATGGAAATTCTTTCCCGAGGACAAGTTGGTATTGGTAAGGGATGATATAAACCCTATTTCATGTTACTAGGCTTGGTAGTATAACAAAGCATGTATCCTCTTATGATCCTAGCTACTTGTTCTTTCATTTTGGGACAATACACATCCCTTTGTAAGTTGGACATTGTCTTCCGTACACCAAAGTACGTCGCAACCTTGGAGGTGTGAGCCTCTCTAATAAGTTGTAATCACTCACTTTTAGGAACACATAACTTATCCAATCTATAGAGTAACCCATCCTCCACCATCATGCACATGACTCTAGCTTTGCAACTATTGAAACACTTCCTTGAAATCCTCATCCTCTGAATTTGCCTCTCTATATGCATCATGGGTGAATGACTCCATGTCATCAAAGTTCCAAAAGTTATGATATATGATGTGGTGGCCTTAAAATCATGTTAGCCAATTTGTTTGTGTTTCCCTTCTTATACTTAATCACTAAATGAAACTATTGTAGAAACCCCATCCACTTGTAATTCTTGGTTTGTTGTAGCTTACTCTAGGCCTACAAGTACTATAGTGGTTGGTGATCTATGTGGACTATTGTCTCCTTTCCCATCAAATAATGTTTCCACTTTTCACAAATTTCACCGAGGCATAAAACTCCTTGTCATAGGTAGGTTAGTTAAGAACTACCCCATGAAATACGTCATAATGGTAGCATATCGACCTTCCTCATTGCATCAAGACCACTCCCATAATAGGCCCACTTACATATGTCTCCACTTTGAAGGGCTACTACAAGTTTGGTAATGCCAGAACTAGTGCTTGAATTATCTTCATCTTTAGCTATTCAAAGGCCCTATGTTGACCCTTTCCCTAGTGGAAACTCTTTCCACTTGTTGTTATGGCATGGAGTGGTGTTGCTATTGTTAAAAACAAGGCCATGGATTTCCTTAGGAATTGTATTTCCCCAACATAACTCCTAACCTTAGAAACATTAGTAGGCACTTGTCACTACATGATGGCCTCCATCTTGGAATGATCTATTTTGATCTCTCCTCCAACTATCACATACCCCAATATACCAAATATCATTGTGCAAACTCACACTTCTTGAGATTTTCTAGCAACTAGTGCTTCTTTAATGTCTCCATCACATGTGTCAAATGTGATATATGCTCCTCCTAGGTGGCACTACATACTAGTATATCATCCAAATAGACAATGACAAATGGAGTTATAAAAGGGCATAGTACATCATTCATTAACCTCGTAAACATACCCAGTGCATTACATAGGTCGAATGGCATGACTTACCACTCAAACAAACCTTGCCTAGATTAGAAGGTGATATTCTAGGTATCTTCTTCACTAACTCAAACCTGGTGAAATCCAAACTTTAACTAAGGCATGGTGAAGTATTTCGCAAAAAGTAATTGATCCAACAGATGACCATCATGGGTAGGGGGTACCTGTTCTTGAGTGTAATCACGTTTAATGCCCTCTAATTAGTACACAACCGCCAAGTCCCATATTTATTTAGCACTATAATGATGGGAGACCCACATGGTGATGTACTTAGTCTAATGACTCCATGTTATAGTAGTTGTTGCAATTGTTTCTTCACCTCAATGCTTCTATAATAGACTATTTGTATAACCCAATGTTTGGTAATTGTGAATCCAACAATAGTTGGATCTTGAGATCCACTTACCTCTTAGGTGGTATTCCTTTAGGCTCCTAAAACACATCCATGTATGCCTCTAGAAACTCTTCTAATTATTGTTTATGCTTCTTAGTACACCCCTCCAAGGATGCCTTTGTTCTTACTGACTCTTCTAGAAACTTATTCTATTTTAAAAACATTCCCACTAATGCAATTTCCATTATCGATGGACACATATTTTCATCGGCCGATCTATGCAATGTTGAGATCCAACTTGTTATTAATGTGGTTATTTTTGTATCTAGGGTAGGATTTGTGGCTCAAATAAAAGCTATGAAAAATGTAGCTAGAAAATTGAAATTAGAGTAGTAAAACAAACTTCTTGCTAGAACTGATTAGTTTCTTGGCATGGTTAGCACTGACAAGCGGAATTTTCAACTTGCCTTTATAAACATTGATGGTGAATGATTTTTCATCCTTGACGAGCTGGTATCGGATGGCTCTCCGAGTGTATATTGCATTATGCATGTACGTGCAGGCATTTCAAAACACCACTCCACATACATCAAGGGGAACTACATCTAGTTCTACTTCACCAATAAAATTAACACTGATATAAAATCTAACTTTGCATCCTTATTTATCCATCCTAATGGATATGGGCTTGGATGATCATGAACTCTCAGCCTCGATTTGTTGACTATCCCTACTACAATGAGATTCGCTTGCGGCCATGAATCAAACAAAGCATCAATATTTTTCTTCTTGACCTGTATCTATATGCAAAAGAGTTTGGTCATTTATTTCTCTTCATGTTGCTAAAGGCTACTTATATTCACCTCCTTCTGAACTAATTTAAAAATGATCTTCTCATTCACGTATGAGATGCTTCCAACCTCGTTGCTCGAATTAATTTCGATGAGATTATTCTTCTTGTTATATTTATTTTTGTTCTTTTAGTTAAGCTCTCGATGCAACTTCCAACACTTTTCCTTTGTATGTTTGTCAATGTTGCAAAGGTTATATTAGTTGTTGGAATCTATACACTGGTGTGTTGTGGCTGTCATTTTTCCCCTTTCCACTTCTACTTACACTCCTTAGAAGTGTCTTGATGCTCCTTCTACTTCAATCCACTTGATTTCCTTTTCTTCTAGCCTATGTTCTCTAGGTACTATGCATGTACACAAGCTTCATCCACCAATATTGGCTTGAACAACATCACTTGCTTCTGTTGAGGGCTATGTAGATCCCCCATATACTTGAGGAGTACATATAGGTTATTTAGGGAGATATATAACATTATTTCTATCTTTCTAAACTCTATGGTGTACACTTATACACTTTGCCCTTACTTTTACCTGAAGTAGTGCCATCAGATCCATTGGTCCTCTACATACCGAATATCGTAAAATTGTGAATTTATGAGGGCTTTAAATTCCTCCCACTTAGTCACTAGAGTATCTTCCTCCAACTCAAGGTCTCCATGTGTATTTCCCACCAAATCAGGGCATGGACCTCTAATTTCAATCGCACAAATGAAATACTTTATTCTTCCTCTATTGGATGAACATTGAAATAAAATTCTAATTGCTATAACCAGTGATTGAGCTATAGAGTGTTGATCTCACCTTGATATAGCTTTATTTCTATTTTTGCAGCCATTTTGATCAGCGACTATGAATGGTTCAGGACACTCGAATTAGGTTGGTCTTTTTAGGGTCCTTCCTTCAGCTCGTTCTTTGTTTCTTCCCAATCTCCTGATCTCCCCTTTAATCAAGCCTCTGTGTTAAAACCCCCATATTCTCAAAATATGTTGAGCTCATTATTCAGGGTGGCCATGAGGAGATTCAAGTTAAAGTTTATATTTTCAACTTGCGCTTCCAACCACAAAAACCTCTCCTCTATAGGATCATAAGGTTTATTCATAAATTCATTCGCCATGACTGAGGTTTTATGACTTAGACGATATAAATCCCCTTTAAATATCCATAATAGACCAAAAGAAACCTGCTCTGATACTAATATGATACATAAAATATCTTGGATATTCCATTGGACAGTTCGTCACAATAGTTATGATAAATTATTCATAAAAAATCAAAATCTACACTATGAGGGTTTATTTCTCTTTAGATATTTATATTTGTAAATTATTATATATTCCATAAGAATGAAAATTATAATTATGCAAAAAAAATATAAAACAAAATAAAAACTCACAAACCATGATTGACACAATATATCTCTTGGGAAACCCTTTTGGGAGAAAACCCAGCTAGAAGGTGAGGCTACTCTCCTCTCTTTCTTTGAATAGAAAATGGTTGGGAGTACAAAGAAGTATGTCATGTGTCCTATGTGATACTACAATACATAAATACTCTCTATACTTTATCTCCCTATCCGTCTCATCTACTATTTTCTTCTATGGAACAAGATACACTTAAAAATAATAGAACCCCTTTCTTTCCAGTGGCCTAGTTATAACACAACCTAATAGCCTACTAGTGGTTAGATTTTACTCCCTCAACTGTTAATCAAAGTTACAATATGGACTCTTCTAGAGTCTTGTTCATAATTATCACATGGATAGCCCCTTTTCATAAATAATGGGGGCTAATGTGGCATCCTTTCTAATTATGGTGGCCAAAATAGGAAGGTCAACTTCCAAGTGGCATAACTTTTGCATATGGACTTTGATTGAGGTGATTCTTGCATTGTTGGAAAGATATATGTCTGTAGAATAGGAAAACAAGGTGTCATGATAGATCAACAAAGTTTTACCCCCCAAAAAATCTATGTTTGACGCCTCAAAATGCTCCACGAAGGTCTTAAAGCCCAATTTTCCAAACTAGGTCTCGTCGGTAAAAATAGTCCTGTGAGCTTATTCCTCCACTTTCTTCCACTCTAAATGCATCAAGATAGATAAAATAAAAATATAATGATCCAATTTGGATCAATGTCTTAGAAGGATTTAGCAATAAGTACAAGGTTATCAATGAAAATTATGCAAGAATGAAATAAGTGATTCAAGAGTATATCCAACAATAAATATAACCCTTTACAAAAATTGAAGAGGATTAGATTTAATTAAATAAGCCAAATCCATGTTTCAAGATGTACCATTAGACATATTATTTTAATTATCATGTGTGTGTGTGTGTGTGTGTGAAAATTAATACACATAATATAAATGTTCCTACTTATATAATTATTCAATCTTATGGGAAGGAGGTCTGCAACTTGATGGGGATATTTGTGGTAGGGCTCATAGATCTCAATTTTTTCTTTCCTAAAGTGTTTAGGGGTTACATAGGGTATCTGTATGCAGGTTTTGCATGTTCCTTTCCATTCAACTTTAGAAATATTTGTGGTTGGGTTCCATTCTCTACCTCCAACATCAATCTTATTGCACGTGTGCAAAAAGGTTTTAGATCTAGTGTTTTTGGGGCTTTATTGCACCAAAACGTATGAATATTACATGGAATATGGAGGTGATGCTCTATTCCCTTATAAATATTTTTTCCATGGCTATACTATGAAAAGAGATGTTATGATAGAATGGATCAAGTCAACAACGTTTGGATTTTGGGACACCTAAACATGGGATGTCAAAAAAATGTATTGTTTCTATTTGCATGCCCATGCAAGATGGTAAGTCGATGAGTTTATCTCCATCATGTAGACTAGACTATCCAAACTCTCATTGATTCCTTCTTTTTATCAATAGTCGATCAAGAGAAAATTATTTAGGAAGCCAGACATGCATGAATTTCAAAGTTAAGAATCCGGAGAAATGCATTAGACCACGAAGGGACAAGGTGAAAATGATGGTTGGAGAAGACGTGAATATTTTGGATATTCCATAAATTCTCGATAGGGAAATGGTTGGTAGATATTGTGGCAAGATTGTGTGCTTAAGAAATAGTTAGAAGAAAATTAAACTTCACATCCCAATTATACTCCTAAGTTTCATGTTTTAGTAAGGGGTGGTTTGTTTTCTGGTTGACCTCGACTTTGGATGTGGACATTTTTTTAGATAAATACTAGTGTTAGGCGTTATCAGGGCTAGTTCTAAAGCATTGGAGTATATATTATGTTATGTAAAGAGAACCTATCTAAGTTCAAAAGGCATGGGAAATATTGTCAAGCCTTCCATTGACCTTTTGGAGTGAAGAAATATTGTACTTGATTGGGAACAAGATAGGGAACTTTATGGCCTTAGAGCTTGATTGGAATTTTAAAATGGACATAAGATAGACACGGATTCAAGTGGAAGTTCATTTAAAGATGGGATTTTGGATGATATTGAATTAACGTTTGGAGGCAGGTCCTAGATTCAATAGATTGATTATTGGAAACTCCCATTTAGATTATTTGTTTATCATGAAGTAGAGCATGTGTAGAGAACATGTTAGAAAGTTTTTGTGCCTAAGCTAATCATGAAAAAGTATGGTAAAAGAAGGATGCCGAAGTGGCTTCAGTTAAGGTCAAGAGTAGGGATGTGGTTCTACCCCGAGAGGCACTACTAGATGGCATGCAAATGTCTCTTGAGTGGGATATCCCTTCAAAGGTTGAGTTTTTGGATAATTCTCTCTTAGGTGTAGCCAAGGACTCTCATGGTAAGATTCCTACCCATCTACACTCTCTCCTTTGCTTATTTCAGAAAATGTTATTGATGTTAAGCTAAATGTGAAGGTCCCTTCTATGTTTTTTTATGCAAGATACTTTTGTAATTTTTTTTGCTCTTTCCCCTCTATCCTTTTCCCCTCATATGAAGTGGAGAAGCTTTCACTCAAGGACCCCTTTGCACAGTTGTATGTAATTCCTTTTGAGGATAAGAGCTATTAGGAGAAAGAGTTGCCTCTTTTTTTGGCAGTTCATTCCAAGATAAGTATTCTTGGGGAGATCTCTCCCAAAAAGCGATACGACCCTAGGTCCAAGACCAAACTTAAGGATGATTCACCATCTACGGGAGGTATGGATATGAAATTTTCCCCTACCCCAAATGCTGCAAGGAAATCCCACCTATCAAAATCCCAATAGAAGGTTGTGTTAGACATAATTAAGGGAAATAAATTTACTATTCAAATGGCCCTTGGAGCAAGGAAAGACCCAACCATAGTTTACCCATGATTTTCGTTTCTTTCAATGCTTGAGGGGTTGGGGGCACCTCCAAATTAATAACTCTTGAAATACTCATCAAAGTCCATAATCCAAGAATTATTCTCATTCAAGAAACAAATATTGCATGTCATAAAGCTCATGCAAATTCGGAACTGTAATTAAAGGGTTGGTCCTTTTGCATAGTGGACATTGTTAGTTTATCTACTAGTCTTTTGATAACTTTGAGTTTGTATTTCCACGGTTATTTCATCATCTAATTTGAATTCTACCATAGTTGTGGATTTTTATGTAAATGAACTTGGTATTAAATGTTTATGGTCCTTGTTTGGATAGAAAGTCATATAGGGAATGTTTAGTGCACTTAGGTATTCTAGATAATGACTATATTCTTGTTGGTTAAGATTTGAATCCCATCTTGTTATTGTAAGAGGTTCTGGGGTCCCACCCCAAATAGGACCATTTGGAATATTATTTTACCCATTTGTTTGAGAGACAAACTTGTCGATATAGAGCTAACCAATTTAGCTCCGACTTGGAGAAACTTTCATCGAAATGGTGAAACCATCTCAAAAAGGATTGATCATTTTTTTTCTATATGAAACTCTAATAGGGGGCTCTTCCAAGGAATATATAGTGGATTCAAATATTCTAGATAATGACTCTATTCTCATTGATTGAGATATGAATCTTGTCTTGTTATTGTGAGAGGTTTCAGGGTCCCACCCCAAATAGGATCCCTTGGAAGATTATATACCCATTTGTTTGAGATCCATAAACTTGTAGACATAGATTTTACCAAGCTTGTTCCAACTTGTAGAAAATTTCATCAAAATGAGGAAGATGTCTCAAAAAGGATCGATCATTTTATCATATCAGAATCTTTAATGGGGACTCTTTAGGGGTTAAGTCGTGGGTTGCCTCAAGAGGAATTTCATATCACCTCCCTATCCTTTGTGTTATGGAAGTGAACTCTAAAAAACCTTTAGCCCCTCTATAATGAACCTCATCATACCAATTAAGTTTATTTTTTATTTCTTGCAAAGCGACGATTCACTAATTCACTACTTTAATAGTTTTTAGTATATGATTTTTTATCTAATCATAGTAACACCTACCATGACATGATAATCTACTTACTCATTATTAAATAAATACACTCATCAAAGAAAACATTTATTTACCACTCTTCCACTATCATGTAAAAGAATATAATGCAATTCAAATTTTAGAATTCCTGATGATGAAATCTTATTTCATATGTTTACTTTACAATCTAATACTATCTTTTGTATTCAAACAATGAATCTCAACTAAATTTCAAAACACATATATATGACTTCAATTATAAATTTAATTTTGAAAGTATAGTTCTTATCTACCCAATAGTACCACTCTTAAAATTGTAACATCATCAAATTACCCTTCTTTTCGTAACCTCTAAACTTTAGATGAATACTCATATGTCTTTATTTACCATTGAACAATATATTCGGTGCTTTCTTTCATGGTTCTCTTACAATATTTATATAAAAATGGACAAGCATTGTTATTGATTATATCCATAACAATATCACAAGAACCTACTTAAGAATTTTCAAATATTAAACAACCATTCAAATATTCGCATTCCTTATATGGATTTATATTGTTTGCAACATATGTTTATTCACTATATTCACTTAGACCTCTGGAAATAAATGTGCTCTTAGAAACCGAAGCCAGGTAAATAAAGGAACTCCTTTAAAAAAAATTGAAAACTTTGAATGTAAATTATTATAGTCCATGTTTGGATGATGCTCATTTTTCAAACAGTTATCGAAAAGGAAGGGTTTCTTCCCATTTCATACTCTAGGCATTATAGCTATAAAAAGGATTTCCCTTCATTTAATATTGTTGTAACTTTACCTCTATTCCTAGTCGACTATTACCTTAGTTCCGGAATATCTTCCTACAACTACTACGATTGCAAGAAGAAACTTGCTTTCACTTTTTATCTAAGGTTTTCTTCTATAAGGAGGTTTTCTTTCTGAATATTAACATGTTTGGAATTTTCAACCATGATATTACTAAGGTTTTGTTTACCAGAATGTGCCTCTTTCTTTCAGCTAAACGTAAGGATTCAAGACCGTTTTGTTGTATTTGTCTTCACTGCTTTTTTTTCCAAGCTTCTCTATTTTAAGTTAATGCAGAACCTTTGGTCTTAGTATCTAGCGGCATATTAAAAGTTTTGTCTTTCAGGGTTTCAATTACACATTATTTTCATAAATTGTTTATTTCTTTGTTGTATCTATTTAACCAATCTTTTCATGTTCCTTTTGTAGAGGAGGTTCTCACAAGGACTTCGTGGTTTTATAAAGATATTTTTGTAGGTTTTAACCCCATAAGAAATTACCTGCATACGAATTTTAAAAAACAAAAAATAAACAATGGCGAGAGCATAACACATAAAACAAATATACACAAAGATTTTCCCCTAGATCCCAAAACCAGGACTACCAAATTGATTTTTCATTATGTTCCTTTCAATGTTACAATACATATATGTACATGTCGAAGCATCCATAAGCCCCAATCCATTAACATGTGTTATTCCGTTTTCATATATAGTTTACTCTTATTTTACTAATATTGGTACTTATTTACTAAAGTCGAACCATAATTTCTCTTCCTTTTAGAAAATTGTGATCCTGCTAATTTTCAATTTATTTTTCTTTGATAATCTCCACACATAGGAATAAAATATAACATAATATTCCATGCTTAGTCCTAACAATATAATAGAATTTTCTTTTCATTCTTCGTACAATCTAAAGATTATTAAACCATTCAAGAACAAAATGAACAATTCTTCATTTTAAATCTTAATAAGAAAATAATATAGAGACACCAACTTGAAGAAATTTCCTGGGAAGATAAGAATCAAGTACTTGGCTCCTCCCAACCTTGACACAGCTAATCTTGGTCACCCCGATCAAATAGCCATGCAATTTATTTTCTGTATCTTTCTTTCTACTTCTCTCAATCTCTCCAATTTTGCTCTCAAAAATTGTAGACAAAAGCCAAAAAATTATAGAGATAATATCCATATACTTTTCTTTTGGGTGATTATTAACTGCCTCCACCTCACCAACAGGTGGCGGGGAGTTAACTGCTCATTAATGAGCTCTTGTTTCCCACTTTTGAAGATGGATCATTGTCTTCTAGGAAAAATTTAACTAGCCAATATCATAATTTAATAAATAAATCTAATCACCCAAATTAGATGCCTAGGACTTGTTGATGGATAAAATAATAATTCCCAAAATAAATTGCAGTCTTTTTCTTCTTTCAGCCATCTATACTTAACCATTAATTTCCTAGTTTTATTTTTATTTATAAAATAAAAACATAAATTCAACTTTAAAAACAATTATCATTAGCAAAACTATTGATGATTAAATGCCTATCTATCTTTTAATGTAGCATAGTTAATCAAAATTAGATTAATGCACATTTAATTACAATGAAATCATTAATCTGAGGGATATCACATCCTCCCACGCTTAAATTTGACAATGTCCATTCAACATTTTTTCTTGGAAATGACTTAAATTCCTTTCAAAACATGGAAGGATAAGATTCCTTGAGAGAATCCTCTAACTCCTAGGTTGCTTCCTCTCGAGTGAAATGTTTCCATTGAACCTTCAACACCACCATATCTCTATTCCAGAGTGTAACCACCCTCTGGTGTAGAATACGCAGTGGTTCTGCTAGGAACTCTCCCTCTGGTTCCACCTGTACAACATGCCAGTCAATCACATGAGATGGATCATGTACGTACTTTTTCAATAATGGAACATGAAATACATTATGAATTTTAATGTTGGTTGGTAGGTCTAGTTGATAAGCAACAAGTCTGACCTAACTCTAGATAACACTTCAAAGGGTCCACAATATCTAGGAGATAACTTAACACAACTACCAAGTCTGAGTATGATCTTCTTAGGCTTGACCTCCAATTACACATAATCTCCCACATTGAATTTTTTTTTAATTATTTTCAAGTCTGCATAACTTTTATGGCAATCTTGGGTTGTTTTAAAATTTTGTCCAACTTGCTTGACTATCTCTTCCATTTCCCTTAACATGTGTGGTCACAACACCAAGTTATCTTCTAGATTATCCCAACTTAATGGTACCTTGCATCTTCTACCATAGATGACTTTGAAAGGGCTCATTTTGAGAGAGGTTTGATATTTATTGTTATAGGAAAATTCTATTAAATGCAAATAGTCCTCCCATTTAGTTTGGTTGTCTTTCAAATACATCTTTAGCATGTCCTCCAATATTTTATTATTACTTTCTATTTGACCATCAATTTGAGGATGATAGGATGCAGGCTATTTTTTAAGGATTTAAATATATTCCTATATATAGCATTGCAGGCAACTATTCTAGTTTCAAAATTCATAAGTATAGAATATAGGTGAATATTCAAAAACATGTTTTTACTATTAAAATCAATAACTTTTTGGGAGATATCATCCATTTAATCATATATATGTAAAAAATAGGTGATTTTTTAACCAAATTGGCGAATATGTTTTTTAGAAAATGTCCAAAAAATTGTCCATTTGCGAAATTTAGCTCCTAAAAATTTCCCTAATAGGATGTACTAAAGTTTAACTTGGCTCCAATGTTTTCAAATAATCTCTTCCAAAATTTGGAGGTAAACTTTGCATCTCTATCTGAAATGACAACCTTAGTCACCCCATGAAGTCCAAAAATTTCCCTCATAATTTTTTGAAAGTAGATTTAACTGGAATGGGTTGTGTTTCTTTGGTAAGATTGTCAACCAAAACCATAATGGAATCATGTTGTTTCGTTGTCCTTGGCAATCCAATGATTAAATCCATTGAAATGGTCTCCTATTTTCATTCTGGAATGGGTAATTATAACAAACCAGCTGGGTGTTGATTAGATGCCTTAGCTTGCTGGAATACAAGACATCTTGCTATAAATTCAGTTGTGTTATATTCATATTTGGCCAATAAAAATCCTTTCTCAACATAGTGATCAACTTTTTATAACCAAGATGACTAGTTGTTGGTCTTTTATGCAGCTCATCTAGGACAAAAAATTTCATATTTATGTCATTGGCTACGTAAATTCTTCCCTTAAACAACAATAAATATTGGTTGTTAACTAAAAAATCATCCTTATCTTTATCCAATTTATCGATTTTTTGCACTTTTCTTTAATTTTCAGATATTCTAGATCAAATTTTGTAGTTTTTTTACTTTTTCTACCAAATTTGTTGACCAAATAATTGTTGATGTAGCACAATCTGATTAAGTTTTTTGCTCAAGGCATTCACTATTTTGTTTTCTTTACCTTTGATGTGTGTAATCTCAAAATCATACTCACTAAGAAATGTTAACCACATTGCTTATCTAACAATAAATTAGGTTGATCAAATAGATATTTGAGACTAACATTATATGTTCTTAGCTGAAATTTTCTCTCTATTAGGTATTGTCTCCACATTTTGAATGCATGAATTATTGTTGCTAATACCAAATCATGAGTAGCATAATTGTTCTCATGCTCTTCCAGTTTTATGGATTCATAGCAGATAACATGACCATCCTGCATCAAAACTCCCCCCTGGACCTTCCTTACTTACATTTGTACATACCATAAATTCCTTATTGATATCAGCTAGTTTTAGAATTGGAGTTGTAGTTGTTTTAGTTTTTCAAAACTAGTTTGACACTTTTGACTCCATTCAAATTTGATTCCCTTTTTTTATATATTAGTGATTGGATAAGCAAGTTTAGAGAATTCCTTTATGAATCTCCTATAATATCATGTGATGCCCATAAAAGATCTCACTTCTTCCGCATTCTTGGGCGTTGTCCACTCCATAATTGCTTTTATCTTCTTAGGATCTACACCAATTCCTTCTTCTAACATTGCATGTCCTAGATAATGAATTTGTTGCTGGTAAAATGAACACTTGCTAAATTTATCATATAGTTCATTGTCTCTTAGATTTTGGAGGACCATCTTCAGACGTTGGTCATGCTCTTCCTTACTCTTTCAGTGTATTAAAATATCATCTATAAAGAAAATTATGAATTTCTCTAGGAATGGCCTTAGTACATTATTCATGATACACATGAATGTAATAAGTGCATTAGTTAACCCAAATGGAAGTACTACAAACTCATAGTGCCCGTAGCATGTGAAAGCTTGTTTTTTGTAAATCTTCATCTTTAATCTTGATTTGATGATATCCTGGCCTTAGATCAATTTTATAGAATACGGAAGCTCCTCTAACTTGATCAAATAAGTCATCTATTATTGGCAAGGAGTATTTATTTTTTATAGTCATCTTATTTGGTTGTCTATAATCTATGCAAAGTATCAATGTTCCATCTTTCTTTTTCACAAATAACACAGTTGCTCCCCAAGGAGACACACTTGGTCTTATGTGATTTTTGTCCAATAATTCCTGCAATTGAATCTTCAACTCCATTAATTCATGAACATTCATTCTATATGGGGCCTTAAAAACTAGAACAATGCCAAGTATAAGATCAATGGTAAAGTCAATATCCCTCCTTGGAGGGAGTCTTGGTATTTCTTCTAGAAATACATCCTCGAACCGTTCTGGTATAGGATACTCTTTTAATGATGGTTGTTGTTTATTTTCAAACAAATATTGTACTTGAACAGTGAATAATTGACATCTTTTCTAACATATTTCTTCATTTGTATAGCAGAAATTTGCCTAATAGAAATTTTTGTTGGGATACTTTGAACCATACAATCTTTTCCTTCATCATCAACATGGGTAAAGGACTTTTCCAAGAAATTTAATATCACTTAACCAATCCATTCCTATGAGGATATCATAAGATCCCAATGGTAAAATATTCATATTGAGGACAATTTTCATTCCATTTAGATTTATTGTGTAGTTCTTACTGATTTTAGTTACTTTCCTTTTAGTTCCTGTGGCCAACTGTACTAACCAAGGCTTATGTTATTTTTCCTTTCTAAGTTTACACTTCTCAACTACAGCAGGGGGAAATAACTCAAGGTAGATCCTGGATCTATAAGCATAGATACATTTTTGTCAGATATTTTACCTTGAACTTCAACCATAGTTGACTTATGATATTCTTGTCTCTCATCCAATGCAGCACTAGTTATGGGTATATTTCAGGCTACATCATTTACAGTTGATGCTTTCTCAATCTGATTTAACATCGTCTTTTTCTTTAATAGATTATATGGAGAGTCTCTCCACAGGTGATTTTCACCACAGCCCCAACATTAAATAAGCGGTTTTTACAGACTCGCTAAAATTTATGTTGCCTATAGTAGATCCTCCCTTTTGCCCAACATTTTTCTACTGATTAGAATTTTTTTTATAATTTCCTACTTTTACACTTTTAGTAAAAATAGGCTTTCTAAACCCTTTTTTCTTATAGCCAAATCTATCAGGTTTCTTTGATACCCATCCTTTAGAAATTTCTCCTTTTTGTTTTCTTTGATTGAAACACATTTTAGCTTTCCTAATGGTTTCATTTATAGTTTTAGGCTGATCAAACTCAATCCCTTCCCTACAAAAGAAAGATAGGTAGTTGAAAAATCTTTGAATTATTTCCTTCTCCTCTTTCAAGTATGGAAGATATCTCAATAGACTCATAAATTTGTTAACAAATTCATCCATGGTAAGTTGTCCCAACTTCAACTCATGGAACTCCCTAGCTTTCTCTTCAAAATATCTCTCAGTAAAACACTTCTTTTTAAATTCTTTCCTAAACAATTTCCAAGTTAAATTATTGCTTTTGGTTTTTTTAACAGCCTTGTTTTCCTCCCACCATAAAGTTGCCTTACCATTTAATTGGTAAATTGTTAATCTTGCTTTCAAATTACTTGGATAATTGCACACTTCAAAGTATTCGGACATATTGAAAAACCATGTCACTTCTCCTTCTTCAAATTCACCATCAAAATTGGGAGGTCTAATTTTCTTAAACTCTCCCTGTAACTAAGAAGATGATCTCCTTTTTCTGGGCATGGAAGTTTTGCTACTTGCTTTTTGTTCTTCTTGATCACTAGACTCATTTGTTTGACTGTCACTAGAAGTTATTAAGTTTCTTATACTTGTGGTGCTTGCAGATTTACTCCTAGATATTTTCCTACAAGTCTTTTTATTGACTTTCTCATTCTCCAATCTCCTTAAAAACTATCCATTGATCTCCTCTTGCTCCTCCCTATCTTTGACTAACCTTTGCTTATTAGCCTTAATATCAGCTAGATCTATTTTTAGACTTATTATTACTTGCAACAGTTCAGAATCTTGTCTTTCTGCATTATTGATTCCAACTCCAACCATTCCCAATTCAATGTCGTGTTTTGCATCACCTCTTGTTGATCCTACAAAAGTTCGTTCATTAAATTTTTTTGCCATTTTTTAACTTTTTAGTTCTTTTGTAAAATCTATTCATGACATGTATAACAATTTTCAGTTTTCAGGACCCAAATAAGGTCCAATGTTGTAATTACAACTTTGATACCACTTGTAATGACTGTCGTCATACCAGCTATTTTTTTTCTCACAAATCCACAGTTCACTAATTCACCACTTTAACAGTTTTTAGTCTGTGAATTTTTATCGAGTCATAGTAACACCTACCATGACATAATAATCTACTTACTCATTGTTGAATGAATACACTCATTAAAGAAAACATGTATTTATCACTCTTCCACTAGTATTTGAAAGAAATAATCAAATTCAACTTTTAGAATTCCTAATAAGAAAATTGTATTTCATATGTTAACTATATAATCTAATACTATCTTATTTTCGACTCAATTTCAACATATATATATATTATATATATATATTATAATATATATATATATATATATATATATATATATATATATATATGACTTCAAACTATAAAATTTATTCCCAAAGTCTAGTTCTTATCTACCCCATAGTACCACTCTTAAAATTGTAACATCATCATATTACCCTTCTTTTTGTAATCTCTAAACTTTAGATGAATATTCATGTCTTTATTTACATGTGAACAATATATTGGGTGCTTTGTTTTATGGTTCTCTTACAATATTCATATAAAATGGACCTTAGTCCAAACATCGTTATTGATTATATCCATAGCACTATCACATGTACCTACATAAGAATATTTGAATATTCAACAACCATTCAAATATTTGCATTCCTTATATGGATTTCTATTGTTTGCAACATATGTTTATTAAGGAAGGTTCTCATTTTTGTTGGATCATATCGACTAGACATTACATATATAAGGTAATGATATCCATGGTTTTCTCTCCAATGTGGTATTATTCAGCTAAATTACATATATTAAACTAATGCTTTTGGATACTTCTATGCTCGAGCTGGAAATTCATTCCTTTTTCCACGTATAGAATGTTCGGTTGTCTCATTCAATGGTTCAAATATGTTTTTGAATGAATCAACAGTCATTATGAAATTAGGGTTTTATCATTTGTTTAATGGCCTTGTTTGGTCGTCGTTGTGTTGTTTCATTTTCTCACTGGCCCTTTGTTGATTATGCCGCTCTGCAGCTAGGGATTTAATCTCATCTTCAATAGAAAACGTGATTTTCTTCATCTCCATATCTCCATCTGTATTCCAAACTGCCTTCAATAGGTATGTTGCTTTCATATGTCATATAAGAGCAGTTGACTTAGTGATTTTTTAGGTGGAACTTGACCCACCTGAAATGTGTCAATCTATTTTTCAAAGATAAGAGTTAATTCTTTCAAATTTTGTATACTCCGGATTAATTTGAAGTTCACAGTTGAATTTGTTATAAATACATAGCTAACACTAATGTTTGTATTGTTTGCAAGATTACAGGGGTATTCCTGGAGGTTGAAGAGTGAGTCCCTGTATTCACTTAGCCCTCCGGAAAGAACTGTGAGTGACACTTTAAATGTTCTCTTGGAACTTGAAGACAAGTAAATAAAGGAAATCCTTTCAAACTTTTTTGAAACCTTTGAATGTAAAATTATTATAGTTCTTGTTCAAAAGATGCTTGTTTTTCAAACAGTTTTTGTGGTTTACTAGAGTTATAGAAAAGGAAGGGTTTCTTCCCATTTCATAACTAGGCATTCTAGTTGTAAAAATGATTTCCCTTCATTTAAAATTGTTGTAACTTTATCTCTATTCCTATTCATCTATTCCCTTAGTTCCAGAATATCTTCCTACACCGACTAGGGTTGCAAGAAGAAACTTGATTTCACTATCTAGGGTTTTCTGCTATAAGGAGGTTTTCTTTCTAAATATTGTTAACATCTTGGAATATTCAACCATGATGTCACTATGGTTTCTTTTACCAAAATGTGCATCTTTCTTTCAGCTAACCATAAGGTGTCAAGACAGTTTTGTTGTATTTAATTCCCCCTCCCACATGCACCCGCTTTTACAATCCCTCTGGGTAAATGTGAAACAAAGTGCCACTATGACATGATCTAACATCCTATCTCTATTTAAGGAAGTGGGGCCTACAACTGAGACTTGCTGACCATAAACTGATATTATATAGGGACTACAAATCACCTAGGAGTTGAAGAAACACCCCAGGTGCTCAATCCTTGAGCTGGAACTTTGTTTTGGTGACCTAGACTCCCAACTGCACCCTTGACATTGCCTGCATGCGGTTGAAGGCCTCCAACCACACTCACAAGCCTTGCTTCATGCGCTTGTGACCTAAATTTCTCAATTCAGTGCCTACGGTCCGAAGATCTAAGCAACAATTACAAGACAACCTTCAAACCATTGCCAAGAACTTCCTGAGACTTCTCATAATGATAGATGACATAAGGACAATGTTAAACATACAAAACTTGAACAATAATTTCACCTAACCAAGCCTAACCATGAAAATAATTTCGTCAAACATATGGTGAACATGTGAGTTATAGGTCATGAATGCATATCTGAACATAGGATTCTGAAACTTATCTGAGAATCATCGAGAAGGTCTAATGCCCTCTCATAATAACTGCAATAACACTTGTCAACCCATTCATTAACCAACAAATACTTAAAAAATCTTGAACAAATCATGGCTAGAGCACATTAGAAATCCATGCTTATAACCAGCATATAACTAGATTATTAATAGCCCCAAGGGTTAGCTCAGTTGGTCAAAATCAGTGCCTCGCCATCGGCAAGTCATAGGGTCCAATCTCCCCGAAGCCCTTTGGTCAGGCCTTGCCAGTGGGCTGCGGGGCTAGATTCCCTTCGGGGTCGATCAGCCCAGATATTTCCATGGACGTAGCACCACCCATTGACCAGGGTATCTGTGAACCACAGCCTATATATATATATATATATATATATATATATATGACTAGATTATTAACCATGACATAACATCCATCAAAACATCATAATATCAAGTATAAGTGCTCATATAATACAATAAAAAATAGCTCTTATTAACTAATGCAAAATTCAACCAAGTTAGGGACTTCATCGTACCACCCAACCATAGATTGGGTTGAACCAAATCTTTACTTCATCCAATCAACCTCATGCCATATTCCAAGAATGAATGTGAGATCTTAAGACATAAACAACCAGGGCTTCATAAATATTAAACCACCTCCACCCTCAGGCTACGGTGATCTCACCAAAACCGATCGAGAGATCACAAATCCCAAAACAAGCTTGAATGCCTCAGAGTTTCTTCACCAATACCTTAAGGAATTTTCTTGCCTCCACTCACCTGTCGAGGGCTTCCCATAGATTAAACCACCTCCACCCCCAACCCTTGGGAATTTTCTTGAGGCCACCTCACCCAATTCCAAAACCTTCCACCAACCCAAATCTCAACCAAGAAAAGAATCCCATCTCACCATGGTTGTCCAGGAAAAAGAAAGGCAAGGTTTAAAACACTGTCAAAACCAGGAAAAACCCATGCCAATGATAATAAATGAACCATATAAACCAATGCATGTACCATGGATTCACACATCAGCTAGGAAATCACATTTGTAACCTATTACCTGTAAAATCCTCATGTTGGAGCTACTTGATCCAACCTTCATTGCTTGTCATTTGCCTTCCTTTTCCTTCCCTTCCTTGCTTTCTCCTCTTGGTGCTCTTATTTCTCTAAAAATAATTCCAAATCCAAACTGACAAAAAGTTGTGAACTAATCCTCAAAAGAATTTTTATCATTGAGGCCTCTATTTTCTTCATTTTTCTCTAATTTTCCTTCAATTCCCCTCTCATGCAAACCCATGACCTTTCATCTCCCTTTTCTCCTATTATCCTTTATTTTCATAAATAAATTCCAATTAATGTCTCTTTGCCTTTTTCAATGCCTTTGCCAATTTCCTTAGCCATAATAAACTGAAAGTGATGCCTACTATAGTGCTTTTCCCAACATTCAACTTGGAATACATGTCCCATGAACTTGCTCTTATTTTTCCTTTATTAACTTTTATTGCATGAACTTTTAACCTGAGGTTGTTAATAGCCCCTCCCCCTTAAGGGAGCACCGTCCTTGATGTTCTATGACACCTATAACTAGAAAAATTGTTGAAAATCAAAACATACTGCCTATGGAGCTTTATAACTTAGCTTAATGCAATATTTATAATAAGAACCTGCTAAAAATAAAAACCAACATAACAAACATGACAATCATACCACTTATTGGAGCTTTATAACATAGCTCATTGCAATATTTACAACAACAACCATACATAGATATGTACATATACCGAAACTCATTTGCCTCAACTGACAAATAATGAAGGATACATAGCCCACATATGATCAACCATCTCCCATGTAGCTTCATCGAGTCCAAGGTGCTTCCAATACACTTCAACTTGCTCAATTTCTCAATTTTGGACCATGAGTTGTTTTCGTTGAAGGTATGCACCGAGGTTCCAACTAGAATTCTCCTTCTGGCTACACCTGCAATACAGACTACTCAATCACATGACCAACATCCTTCACATATCTCTTAAGTAATGAAACATGGGAAACATCATATACTTTCACTACTAGAGGAAGTGCAAGTCTGTAGGCCACTGGTCCAATCCTCTCAAGGATCTCGAAAGGACCGCAATACCGAGGTGCCAATTTGGCACATGATCCAATCCTTAAGGAGCTCCTTTGGGCTTGATGTGCAAGTACACATTCTCCCCAACCTAAAAGTCCTTAAATTCCATGTGCTCATTTGCCTGTCTTGTGCTACTTTTAGATTCCTCTTGATAACATGCAATTCTTGTTCCATCTCTGCCAACATGTCTGGTCCAATCAATACCTCGTTCACTGAATCAATGTAACCACATCCTCCCACATTTACCCGATTTTAGCAGCTTTCCCGAGGTAAACGTGAGCTGAGGGTCACTATGATAAGACTCAACCCCCTATATGACCTTAAGGAAATGGATTTGACAACTTAAGACCTTACTGACTTCCCTCATGTGCTATAGGACCTCTAGGAGCAACCCAACCCCTCCAGGGGTCCAAATCCTAAGATAACTCTCTTTTTCACTTACCTAGAGCCCTTGATGCTCCCTTTCCAAGACATGCAAGCAATTGTAGCCCTCAAGTTGCACTGATAAGTCTGCCTCCATACGAATTTGGACTTTTCTAGCTAGTTCTATGCCAATGACCCCAAATTTTGAGCCACTTTTTTAGGAACAGGACTCAGGCCTCTACCCATAACTTAGTGACACTTCTAGAAATTATAAATGACATAGAAACAAAACTTATAAACCAAAACTTGAATCGGGACTTGACCTGACCCCTCCCAACCGGGACTAACGTTTCTTCTAACACATGGTGAACATGCAACCTACAAGTCATGAATGTAAATCTGAACATAATGATCTGAAAACTTATTTGAGGATAAATAAGAAGGAACAATGCCTTCTCACAATAGCTATCATAACACCAATTAGGTCTTGCATTTATTATCAAGACATTCATTAATAGAAGTGTGTTAAGATCCATACTTAGATCTGTCAATTAACCATGCTTATAGCCAACATATAACCATATAAATAACAATGAGAGAACAATCATTAAAGCCACTTAATAACAAGTACATTTACTCATCAAAATCAAGAGGAACTTAGCTCTTATTAACCATATGCAAAAGCCAACAAAGTCAAGGACTTCCATGTACCACCCAAAGATTGGGCTAAACCAAATCTTTCTTTCATCCAATCACCCTCGTGCTATATTCCAAGCATGAATGTGGGATCTCATGGGATAAACCAATCCATAAAAAAAAAGGGAATCAAGAGGTTAAACCACCTCCACCCTCACCATATCGTCATCTCACCTAAATCGATCCCGAGATCACAAAACCAAATCGAGCTTGGATGCCTCAAAATTTCTTGACCATCCCTTGAGGAATTTTCCTATCTCCACCCACATGTTGATGGCTTCTAGAAGAAAACCATCTGCACCCCCAACCCTTGGGATTTTCCTGAGACCATATCACCTAGATCCAAAACCTTACGGCAATCCATATCTCAACTGAGAAAGAACCTCATCACACCATGGCTATCTAGAAATGGAAAGGAAAGGTTAAAACCACTGTCGAAACTCGACAAAATCCATGCCATCGAAAATAGAGAAACCAAAATACGCACATGCATATGCCATGTATACCAAAACCGGATAGGAAACCATACATGCAATATGCTACCTACAAGTATTATTGTTCAAGCTACTTTATCCAACCTTTCCTTGTTTGATCCTTGCTTACCTTTGTTTTCCTTGTCCTTCCTTTGCTTTCCTTGTCCTTCCTTTGCTTTCTTACTTTCCTTCTCCTCTTCGAAATTAACTCCAAACTAGACTGACAAAATTGTACCAACTAGTGCTCTGATGTCTTTTTATTAATGATGCCTCTAATTTCTTCATTTTTCCTCTATTTTCCTTCAATTTCCTCCTCAGATACAACATGTGACGTTTCACCTCCCTTTTCTCCTAATTTCCATTATTTTCATAAATAAAATGCCAATTAATGCCTATTTGCCTGTTCAAAGCCTTTTCCATTGCCTTTGCCATTTTCTCCTTATCCATAAACACAACAAGTAATGCCCACTAGGATACTTTGCCCAACATTCAGCTTGGAATAACTATCCCATGACCTTGGTCTTATTTTTCCTTTATTAACTTTATTACATGAACTTTTAACTTGGGTCTATTATAAACTCCTCCCCTTCGGGGAACATCGTCCTCGGTGTTCTGTGACACCTACAACCAGAAAAACCGCTGAAAACCAAAACATACTGCTTATGGAGCTTTATAAGCCAACTTGTTGCAGTATTTACAATGAACAACCTACTCAAAAGCAAAACCATCATGACAAACATGACAACATAATACTCATACCACTTATTGGAGCTTTATAACACAACTCATTACGGTATTTACAATAACAACCATTCATGAATATGTACATATACCAAAATTTATTTGCCTCAACTGGAAAATAATGAAGGATACATAGTTTGCATCTGATCTGCGATCTCCCATGTAGCTTCACCAGGCACAAAGTGTTTCCATTGCACTTTAACTTGCTCAATTACTCTGTTCCAGAGCATGAGTTGTTTCCGCTGCAATATGCACTGAGGTTCCAATTGGAATTCTCCTTCTAGCTCCACCTGCAATACAGACAAATCAATAACGTGATCAACATCCTTTACATATCTTTGAAAGAAATTAAACATGGAAAACATCATGGACTTTCATTGTCAGAGGCAATGCAAGTCTGTAGCTCACTAGTCCAATCCTCTCATGGATCTCAAAAGACTTACAATACCATGGTGCCAACTTGGCACATGATCCAATCCTCAAGGAGCTCTTCTTGGGCTTGATGCACAAATACACATGCTCTCCAACCTGAAACTCCTTAAATTCTTTGTATTGTTCTGCATAGCTCTTCTGTCTGTCATATGTTGCCTTTAGATTCTTCTTTATAACTTGCATTTCATGTTCCATGTCTGCCAACATGTCCAGTCCAATAAGTGCCTTGTTCATTGGATCACTCCAACTGATGGGAGAACTACAACTCCACCCATACAATGCCTCAAATAGACTCATCCTCGATGACTCTTGGTAATCGTTGTTGTAAGCAAACTCGACCAATGGAAGCTACTCCTTGTTGATAAGGTTAATCCTCTATGTGGACAGAGATGATCCCTCTAGCCCAATGAGTGGGTCTAGCAACTAAAGTGACAGTCAACTAGACATCTTCCTAAATTATAATTGAAAAGTAGAACAAGAGGGATGACCTACCTCGTTCTGATGTTATTCTGATTTCCTTTGTTGAGAGCCTCAAACCGCTTGTGTCACAGACTTGTTCCTTCTTCTCTTAGTACTTATGTACCTGCACAAGTGATCAAGAGACAAAAAATTATGTCAAAACCAATAGCAAATCCAATAATAAGCTACTTAGTTGATCAAGGAATGCCAAGCTAATACATACATGAAAATATATATTTTGGGAAGATGAACCAGCAGTTGTATATTATTTAAAGAATAAAGGGAAGATTACAACCATAGCCTTGATGTTGAAAGGCTCTCCTTGAGTGGTAATCTAAGTCCAAGCCAAGAAAATCTCCAAACACTCCTTCCCCAAGTCTGATGAATAGCTGCTAAGCACAAGCTCAACATAGGGGTGAAAATGGACATAGACCAACCATTTGGGAATGGGAGAGGAGAAATTTATAGGCTGGGAGAGGGAGTTGGGACTCCTCCAAAGATAGGATTAGGCCAACATCTCAAGGAGGTAGCTCATAGGGATAAGACAAAGAGGTCAAGTTAGGAGGATTTGACCTCATCTATCTGAAACCACCTCTAGCTCCCCGCTCTGGAAGCTTCTAGATCACGAAGCTTCTCATCATCTTTGGGAAAATCACCTTTTTTGGATCATCACGGGTATGCAAGGGAACATAGCAATACGATCATGGGTCAAACACAGTGCAAGAGGCGACCATCGCGGTTTTTATCTTCATAAGGGTGATGGCCCTCATTTTAGGGTTTTAAGAGCTATTTCTTCAGGGAAAGCTCAAGACATTTTCCAAGCAAAGTTAAAGGATGGATTTGAGTTGTATACATGGATGAGTATATTGTATAATGGTCATGTTTCAGGCACTTTGGAGTATGTCACAAGGAAGTATAGGAGGCATGACAAAATACTATGTAACACTCCTCCCATCTCTTATGTTGATTCATTACGTACATCCTCATCATATCCTCCAAAATATTATTAACCTTCTTTATCTATCCATCTGTATGTGGATGATAAGTTGTATTGAAGGCCAAATTTGTCCCCAAACCTACAAACAACTCCTTCCAAAACTTAGAAGTGAACATATCATACCTGTCTAACACAATCTTCTTCAGAACACCATGAAATCTCATGACCTCTCTGATGAGGACTTGTGCCACCTCACTAGCTGAATAAGTAGTCTTCACTAGAATGAAGTGAGCTATCTTGGTCAACCTATCGACCACAACCATGATAGAATCATGTTGCCTTGATGTCCTCGGAAGACCTGTAATAAATTCCATGGAAATGACCTCCCATTTCCATTCTAGAATTTGAATCAGCTGAAGCAATCTACCTAGATGCTTACACTATGATTTCACCTACTGACAGTCCAAACATCTAGCCACAAACTCTGCCACTTCCTTCTTCAGATTCGACCAATAGTAGAACTTATTTACTGTTGTCAATTTCTTCTGATATCTTGGGTGACTTGAATATGGCTTAGCATGGAATTCCCTCAAGATAAGCTTCTTGATCCCACTGTCATCCGACACATAGATCATATCCCTGAATCTCACCAAGTCATATGTCGTGAGATGATAATCCACATCCTAATCACCTATATCGTGCTCCTATAACTTGTGCCGAAAGCTCCTTGTACCAATCATCCTGTTGTCTTGCCTATAAGATATGATCTTGTAAATATGTCCCATGCAAGCTCATTGCTGCAACATGGTTCATTTGCACTCTCCTGCTGAGAGCATATGCAACTTTGTTCTCCTTAGCCTTGATGTATCTAATCTCAAAGTCAAATTCACTGATCATGGCCAACCATCTAGCCTACCTGGCATTTAGATTCGATTGGTCAAATAGATATCTCAACCCACTATGGTTGCTTATCAATATGAAACTCTTACCAAGATGATAATGTCTCTACATCTTCAATGCATGGAAAATAGCTGCCAACTCAAGATCATGAATCACATAGTTATTCTCATGCTCATTTAGTTTCCTGGACTCATAGCATACCACTTGTCCCTCCTACTTCAAGAATCCACCAAGTCCTCTCTTGCAGGCATCTGTACTCACCACAAATGCTTTTTCTGGATCTACAATCTTAAGAACTAGAGCATTTGTCAACAACCACTTCAGTTGCTCAAAACAAGTTGCACATTCCTTTGTCCATTCAAATTTATTCCCTTTTCTCTACAAGGGTATAATGGGATATGTAATGTGTGAGAAGTTCTTGATGAACCTCCTATAGTAACCTGTTAAACCCATGAATGATCTGACTTCATCCACATTCTTAGGAGCTTCCCTATCAATGATAGCCCTTGTCTTTTATGGATATATTGTTATGCCTTCCTTGGAAACAACATGTCCCAAGTAATGCACCTCTATCTTAAATAAACTACATTTACTAAGCTTAGCATACAACTGATGCTCTCTCAGCAATCTTAATACTATTGTTAAGTGTTCGGCATGCTCTTCGTCATTCTTAGAATATATCAAGATGTCATCAATGAATGAAATAACAAACTTGTCCAGATAAGGAAACAACACACTGTTCATCAAGCACATAAAAGTAGTTGGAGCATTAGTCAAACTGAATGGAACTAAAACAAACTCATAATGCCCATGCCTGGTCCTAAAAGCAGTCTTGTAGATGTCCTCTTCTTTGATGTGTACCTAATGGTATCATGATCTCATATCAATATTCGAGAACATTGTTTCTCCCTCCAATTGATCAAACAAGTCATTAATCCTTGGCAATGGGTACATGTTCTTGATCGTCACCTTGTTCAGTTTCTTGTAATCGATGCACAACCTGAGAGTGTCATCCTTCTTCTTCATGAACAATACCATTGCACCCCAAGGTGATACACTTGGCCTAATACATCCCTAATCAAGAATTTCCTTCAGTTGCAACTTCAACTCTACTAAATATGGTGTGCTCATCCTATAAGGTGCCTTGGATGTCAATGCTGCACTAACTCAATAGAAAATAATACTTCTCTGTGAGGAGGCAAATCTAGAATCTTTGTCGAAAAGACATCGTGAAACTATTGTAATACAGGGTATCTTTTGAAGATTTATGCATCCTCAACATCCTTACCTTTGGCACTGGAAATATGAATTGCAAACATTACACACCCTTTCCTGCAATTGCGCTTAGCCTGCATAGTTGTGACCATCCTAAGTGATGTAGGCTTCTTCTTTCCCTGCAAGATTTTTCATTCCCCATTATCATCTAAGAACTCAATAGCATTGTCATAACAATGTACTTTAGTCTTGTGAAGGTACAACCAATCCATACCCAAAATCATACTATATGATCCCAATGGTAGTACATTCAGATGTGTTGATGTAGGCATACCATTAAGCTCGAATGCACAAGCTCTTACCTAGTGATGAACTCTCTTCTTAGTACCTGTAGCCAACTACACCAACCAAGACTCTGCATGCACTTCTTTCCTCAAGCCACACTTATCCACAAGGTCAAGATTAACATAACTATAATTATATCTAGCATAAATAAAATTAGGAACAACTCGACCACAAATCTTACCTTCCATCTCAATAATGGATGCCTGATTATCTTCTTGCTTGTTGTCCACATGTGCATAAATCCGAGGAATGCTATGACCAACATCCCCAACTGTCTACGCCCCCTGAGCAATATATATTTTAGGCCTATTTCCATGGTAAAATGGACAATCCTTCTTGTGATGATCTTTTCCACATATCCAACTATTGACAGTGTTGGACCCACCAACATGTCAAGGGAATATCCCCGGTAAGAAGTCCCAATTATACCTCAGACAGTTTGGTGTAGGAGTCCCAGCAGTGGGTCAGAAGGTAATGCCTTGACTGCGATGTCACACAGAGGCAAGTAAGATAACTCTGTCAGTAGCAAGGGTGTGACTGATGTAGTGAATCAAAGATGTATGAGAGGTTCTAACACTTCGAAGGGTGGAGAAGGTGAAGGTGAGTTCCAGGTTGAAAGGGATGATTTCCAACTCGGCTAGGAACACACAACACAAAAGGACATGCACAGATTCCAGTGGAGCAGTCCACTCGGATGCGGCAGCCACATCGTATAAGGTAAGATAACACGTACAACACTCACGGATTAGTCAGAGACGAGTGCGAAGGTTGTTGTAGCAAGGTTCATGTTAAAGGTCCGTCTGATGTCCGATAGAGCAGTCGAAACTGATGGTGAAAACATTAACAACATATACAACAAATTAACAACAAGATTCATATAATTTCATGTGATTCAGTTCATACACAAATACATGAGTTAAACAACATATATCATTAAGGCAACCAGAGCAGTCCAACTACAATAACAACATATGCATGAAAATGTGTTGGCTCTTATTATATAAAGAAGTGTAAGTCACAATCATACAATACATCCATGTAACCCTACTAGCCCCAATAGTGGAACTTTACAGCCACATCTGCCTACTCCTCCAAAGAGATGTACTAGCTCCGTGCAGTCGAGAAGCCAAGGCGCGTTACAATACTGTCCAAGCTTTCTTCAAGATAGTCTTAATAGAAGCTTGCCTGACCAAAAGCCTTTACAATGAGTTATGAGGGGCTATTTATAGCAAAGGGTGGGGTGACCCTTGACATTCCCCTTTGTGACAGTTCAACTACCCTGATAACTCTTTGCCTACTTTATGACTGTTACATCCAACTATTGACGCTTGACTTACACTTGACATGACTCGACATTACAATGCACATGTACTCATGTGAGACAACATGGCTTGAGCAAGTCTTGCAATACATCACTGAAATTTGGTACGTTGTGATGAGACCAACTCTTTTGACATGCTTGTGATGGTGAAGGTGGTGAGCTGATTCCAACCTTGGTCATCTGTAATGGTGTGCATGCACCTTATGGTGACATCTTGTTAAAGCAAACTCTTGCCTCTGTTGCAACCGATGCATTAGTTTGGCTCCTTCATCCAACTCGTCTGCTAACATCCACATGGTCTTCTTGGGTGCGGCTGAACCGATAAAACAGTAATGTACAATGTCTGTGCTGATCTTCAAGTGTGTGCTAGTGGTCATGCACATAAACATGCCAAAGTACATGTTCAGCGTCAGTTGGACTTGCTTCTTGTCTTCACCTTGGTGAGTGTGTTGAATGGGTTGGATTACATGCATGCGCACAATGACATGCATGTTGTTGAATCTGTTAACACCCAGGTTGTCCTCTTTGACTCCCAAGAGGATACGGCCGGGGTAACCACTAACCAACTTTGGGCTGTAGCTTCTAGCCCAGCTGCAGTCAGAGAGGGCTCTCTCTATGTGGTATGGTCACTGCTTGCAGTGAAAGTTTTAGGCTAGGTAGGATATGTGTTTTTTGGTTGTTTTAAGGTTTGGTTGGGGAGGATGCTTCTGATATCTCTTAGGCTCTGTGTTCAGGAAAACTCGTCCATTGGGCAATGGGGTCTTTGAGTGTTGTTCCCCTGATATCTTGACTGAGATGCAGATGTGTTTGTAGGGCCTATAGGTATACTGTAAAACAACGTGTAAAGACTGAGTGTGAAACAATGAACAACTTAGCAAAGAGCATTTAAGAATTCTTTACTTGAGCTGACTGGTGTGAAAGAAACGAGGTGATATAGTATTAAAGGTGGCACTTAAGAATCAGTCTTTAAATACTATAGCTGAAGAAAACATAAAGAATGACTAAGATTGAGCTCAGGG
>APFE031758432.1:3456-28886 GCA_000404065.3 Pinus taeda | reverse complement strand
CACCAAAGGTATGGCTTCTAGGTCTCTGTTGGGTGGGTTGAGGGGTAAGGCATCCAGAACAGCTAAAGCTTCCATTGTTTGGGGTTTTCACTGGCAATTATCACTGTACAGGGTTCTACAGAGGCTTCACAGGCAGTTTTAATGGCGAATTACCCCGGGGTTGCTTGAATTATGATGATACTTGAACAGGAAACAGGTTTATGTGGACAAATTGAGAAGGCAAGAGGGCGCCGGAGGCGAAATACCTGTTTTAATGGCGGACGAGCAGTTGCAGCGGTTGAACAGGTCGACTTGGGTATGGTTGAGTTGACAGTGGACGCAGCAATAGTTGTGGCGGATGACTTTTGGATTTCGACCGTTGGAAGTCAAATTCGCCTTCAGCTGAGCTCCAGGTTAATCGGCAGCAAACGTGGAAAAATGACAGTTTTTTGGCCCCTTTTATGCATTTTGGTTGATTTGGCGCTTTTTTGTGATGACGTCATGCTGACGTCATGGTGGGTCCGAGGTACGGAGGGGGTGACGTGGCAGGTGACGTGGACGCCCAAGTGGCATGGCAGGGTGGCGGGCTGATGCGGTGGCAGCGCTACGTGGAGGGCCACGGGGCGCGGGGGCGCGAAGGAGTGAGATGACGTGGGTGTACGAGGGTGGCGGGGAATGGAGTGACGTCACGATGGCGGAGGGGTGACGTGGCGGCAGGGCGGTGTGAGAAAGGCGGTAAGCGGTTTCCCCGGCAGGCCCTTAAGAGGTAAGTGGTTTGGAGGGGGGGGGCAGCGAACACCTTCCGCGTTTGACGCGTGGCGGGGGTACGGCAGTAAAACCGCCAATCCCCCGGCCGTCAAAGCTCGAGCATGTCCGTGGGCGGATCGACCGCCCACCGTTGGATGGAGGGGCTGGAGATCCAACGGCTGGCGGTGATCGGGATGCGCCGGTGGGTTATTTCAGTGGGGGACCCGCCGGGAATTAAAAAATAAGTTTAATAAATGAGCGCGGGGAGGGTAAAAACTATAGGTTTTTGGGTTTCGTCGGGTTTTCCGCCTGCGCCATTTAATTAAAGATTTGTTTTTTAAACTTTAGGACAGTGGGTTTTTAATGCGGAGAAAGGAAAAAAGGGTTTTTCGATTTTTTGCATAAGGGTTATGGGTAAAGGGGTTTTTCATTTGATATTCTTTGCAACATGAGGGTTTAATGAGCAAAATGAGATGGAATGAGAGGGGAGGCCTGGGAGGTTCATCAAAGTGACCAGGTGTCATTTTGATTCCTTTTAATCAGAACATATGGCTATAGCACCAGGGGGGGTATTTATAGACATTTTGGGGTTTATACACCGTGGTGTTTATAATAATAGGAGAAATGGGGTATAGGGAGCTAAGTAATAGAGTTAGTAGTTAATATGGAGAAAACACATGAATGAGGAGTAGTTCAAAATGAAAAATTTTGCACAAGAAATGTGGCTTTTCCAAACCATAAAAATGTTAAACATTTGAAACTCTTAAGCCTTGTGCAACCTGGGGAGGGGAGTTAGTAAGGAGTATTTTACAAATGAGGAACAGGGGAGTTAGTCATGCTCCAGTGCTTTTCTCCCTGAAGATATTTTAGCAACTTTGACCTTGGAAGGTACACTATTTCTGCAACCCCAGCTACCTACCCAACTAGATTTCCTAGCATTTTTTGTTCCTTCTTGGAGGGTGCACTTAGACTTGCAACCCTTTGAATGCCTTTTCTTTTCATTGGCTTTTTCTTTCATTTCCTATCTAATGCAACCCTTATTCCTTCCAAGGTCCCAGATTAGACAGTTGGGAACCTTTGTTTCTCTACCTATCTACTGATCTGCCAAGATTAAACAGTTTGGACAGATTACATTCTCTATTCAACAACAAGTAAATTGAAAACATGGCATGATCCAGATTAGACTGTTGGACCATCCAACAAAATTAAGTTCATGTCAAAACTAAGACAGGCATTAGTCCTTTTGAGGAAATATGTGATCTTTGCATCATCAAAGCAGAGCATATTTGGACCTTTGATCTCCAATCATGAAATATGAAACCTATTGGTATAGGTATCTAACAGAATCCATTGCATGCAATCAACAACACTGCCCACCATTTATTCTCTGTGTCAACTGCTAGGATGGATCTTTAACTTGTACAGGCACAGTTTCATCCGTGAGTGCACGTTGCGCCCACTGTTGTTCTTGATCCTGATGCAATGCATTCGTCTATCTGTGCAGCTTCATGTTCTTCCTTGAGTTGCTGCTTCGGCACATGCAACTCCTTCTTCATTCCAATCTCTGTCTTCACGTGACCTTCATGTGGCATTGTCACCTCATAGCCTGAGTCTCCAAAGTTGCTTTCATTATCAATGGGTCTGCTTGATCTTGCAACTTTGTTCCGCCTTTGTGTTGTCAACAACCTTCCTCTTGCATTCGTTGCATTCACTACATCCGGTATGCTGCCTTCAGCTATTTTTCATGATGTTGATCACTGTGATGTTGTTGCTTGATGTCCTTGTCTACGAACAACTTGATGTCTTCGTGAGTAGGCAAGCTCAAAGACACTTGATCGCCTGCATCTCTAGGTGTGATCTGAACGATGTCTTCAACTCTGCTTTCTTGAAAACCATTTTACCTGCACTGCTGAGAGATAGATGAGCACTTGCAATACTTGGGGACATGGAAACACTTATGGAAAGCAATTTTTCAGTTGAAAACTAAAATGAAATTTGACAACTGACTTGCAACATACCTGTGTGACTGATCATGAAGGTTGTGTAATTTCGGCCGGGAGGTTAGGAAACTGACTGCCAAGACTGCACAAGGCACAGTTTGGGCTACTGGGAGACTGACTGACTACTGGGACTGCACAATGCACAGTCTAGTTTGGCTCTTGACTGTTGGGATTGTGGAATGCCAATTCCAGCTGGCAAGGATTGCTGACCTAGGGACAAATTTGCGCAATTTCTTGGGCCAAGTGGGCACTGTCCTCCAAAAATAAACAAAACAGTCCTGGAGGCCAACGCTGGGAAGGAATGTGCAAATATGGAGAGGAAGGTGAACCTTCTTCCCCAGATTGAGCAACACAGCCTTGGTGAAGGCAGAGTCTAGGCCAAGGTTGGCCCGACTCGCCGACGGGCAACTGAAAGAAACTAAGACAGTAAATGCATGGTGACACTAAGTGATAGCAAAAATGATTGACAGTGCATGCAAAACATGAATGAAAGATTCAGTAAACATATCAATATGCATGTGGGTGAGGCAGTTCGCCAATTGGGCAAATGTCCGTGCAAAATAGTTTCATGCATGGGACAATAGGGAGATAGCAACAAAAACTGAAACAGGGCTAGGACAAGCTAGTATACATGTAAACGATGGCAAGCGTTCAAAGAAATCAAGCAAATAGTACTCCCACAAGCGAAAACACAAAAAGCGACATAAATGTAGCATAAGGCATGGGAAGCGGGCTTACCCCAAAACAGTAGAGTTGAATGTGCCGACTACTCCTAGATGTGATGTGGGATGTCAGTACTGCAAGGTTGATGTGAAGAATAAGATATGCAATGTCTGGTTGATGAGTTTTGATAACATCGAGATTGTGATGCGCATGCCACAAATCTAGGGAAAGCAAAACTTGGTGAGAGGTTTCTAAATTTCTCCTTGCAGGTAACCTCCAACTGCTAAACATAGATCCCTGAGACGAGGGATGCCTTTGCATGCTGCCTTACAAGAAGCAGCCTATGCATGCAAGTCTTTTTTGCTCAGTCCTAGAGGGAACCAATCAACTTAGCTGCACATGTAAGAGGTTGTTCGACTGCTTGAAGGAAATGTACATTTTTGGCTGGGAGATGGGCTGACCGCCCAGGAGATTTGCTTAATTTCTAGGCAAAGCAACTGACTATTTGCCAAATTTGTGCAAATTCTAAGATGAGCATCCTTGTTGGGGAAATTTGCGCAAATCCTGTTGGGAGTGTTGGTAGGCAGGATTGCACAATCCTGGAGCCCAGAAGGCTGTCAGAGAGGATTGCGTAATTTCTAGAGGGAAGGTTGGTTGCCCTCCAAAAATGCGCAATTTTCAAGGGGAAGCTACTTAGCCTGCAGTTGGGCCAACTCTGGGTGAACAACTTGTGAGGGGAATGGATCAAGCTGTGACCAATAGGTTGCCTTTGTGCAAGAAAGACACTAAAACTTGTGAACTTGATGAAGCAAGGCAAGTTGTTGTGAGGGTTGGAAGGGAGGCTCCAAAACAAGGCTAAGGAAAAATTTTGGAGGGTGGTTGTAGCCACTACAACACCAACACTGCAATGGTCCGTTACCATCACCTTTGTTCTATTGTTCTCTCGGTTGCAACCCATGTCCCTTCTCATCTACATTGAACTTCTTGTAAGGAACCACATTTTTTTCACACATACATCCTAAGGTCTTCCTTGCTTTAGTGGCCACTTCCCTTTAATTTTCTCATTTCCTTTCAAGTTACACTTAGGCTTAGGTTTTCTCTTTGACTACTCATAACAATACTTCAACTTCTGGATGGCCTCCTCCAACAATCTAGGCTAATCAAACTCAATCCAGTCTCTATATGTTGCTAGAAACCCACTGATGAATCTCTAAATCTTAGCCTTCTCATCCTTGAGGTAAGGCACATACCTCAACAGCTATAGGAACCTGCTAGTATACTCATCATCTATCATAGAACCCATATGCAACTCATAAAATTCCTTAGCCCTGTCATCATAGTACCTCTCTGACAAATACTTCTTCTTGATGAGTCTCTCAAACTCATCCCAAATAAACTCTTCTTCTTGAATACCCTTGAAATTCTTCACATCTTCCCACAAAATATATGTTTTCATTTTGAGATTGAAGGTGGATATCTTGGCTTTCATGTTCTCTGAATAGTTATGCAATCTAAAGAATTTCTTTATCCCAAGAAACCATGCTTCTACATCTTACTTCTTCATCTCTCCATCAAATGTAAATGACTTGACTTTCTTGAACTCCTCTAGTAAGTACTCACCCCTCCTCTGAGGATTATGATGGTGATGATTGTGATGATATCTCCTAGGTGAGGAACAATAATGATGCCCATACGTACCAGTCCTCCTGTTAGGTGTATAGAGTGATCTTCCACCTCTAACTGCATCCTCTCTATCCAACTTGTATCCAGACCGAGACCTGCTGCCATATGCTCCATTAGTTTTTTGTTTCTTCTCTTGACTGATCCTCAATTGTCCCTATCTCTGCAATTCTGACAAGATCTGAAGAATCATTGCATTGACCTCTACCTACTTCTCCTGAGCCCTTTCAAGTATTTCTTGAGCCTCAACCAACCTGTCATTGTCCATTTTGCAACTTCTAATCTATGCCCTCAAAATCCTCAATGTATTTGCTATACCAGTAGAATACTCATCTCCTTGTTGCCCAACTGATCTGTAAGGAGAGTCATGGGAACTGTAGTCTACCATTTTTCTTGTCATCTTTGATTTTCTTCTTCCTACAAGTGTACCATGTCAGATAAACCAAATAGATACCAAAACCAAAACCATGCCTCATTGATGTTCAGGGGAGGCTTATCTCATCTGCAAGATCAGTCCACATTAGCGTGATACATGTATAATTATAACCATATAAATAAGAAAACATCATGCATGACCATACCAAATGTACACAATGGCGCCATGCATGAAAATCATAACCATTACAACATCAAGTTTTAACCAAAGAAAGCATAACCTGCTCTGGTACCACCCTGTAACCGCCTCCTCCCACATTTACCCACTTTCATCGGCTTGTCTAGGGTAAACATGAGCTAAGGATCAATATGATAAGACTCAACCTCCTGTATGACCTTAAGGAAACGGAGTTGAAAAATTAAGACCTTACTGACTTCCCTCAGGTGCTACAGGAACTCCAAGAGAAACCCTACCCCTCCGTGTGTCCATCCCCCGAGATAACTCTCTTTTTCACTGACCTAGAGCCTCATCCACTCCCTTGCCAAATCATGCAAGCGACTCTAACCATCCAGTCGCATTGATAATCCTACCTCCATGCAATTATGGACTTTTCTAGTTAGTTCTATGCCAGTGACCCTAAATTCTAAGCCACTTTTTCAGGGCCAGGTCTCAGGTCTATGCCCAAAACTTAGTTACACTTCCAAAACTGATAATTTACATAAAAACAAAGCTTATAAACTAAAACTTGAACCAGAACTTGACCTGACCCCTCCCAATCGGAACTGACATTCCGTCAAACACATGGTCAACATGCAACCTATAGGTCATGAATGTAAATCTGAACATAATGATATGAAAACTTATCTGAGGATAAACAAGAAGAAACAATGCCTTCTCATAATAATTGTAATAACATCAATTATGCCTTGCATTCATTATCCAGACATTCATTAATAGAAGTGTGTCAAGATTCATGCTTAGATCTGTCAATTAACCATGCTTATAAGCAACATATAACCAGATAAATAACAATGAGAGAACAACCATTAAAGCCACACAATAACAAGTATATTTACTCATCAAAAGCAAGAGGAACTTAGCTCTTGTTAACCATATGCAAAATCCAACGAATTCAGGGACTTCCACATACCACCCAAACATATATTGGATTGAACCAAATATTTCTTTCAGTCAATCACCCTCATGCCATATTCCAAGCATGAATGTGGGATCTCATGGCATAAACCGCTCCCTAAACAATCAAGGGAATCCATAGGTTAAACCACCTCCACCCTCACCTTACCATGATCTCACCTAAACCGGTCCCAAGATCACAAAACCAAACCGAGCTTGGATGCCTCAAAATTCATTCACCATCCCTTGAGGAATTTTCATGTCTCCACCCACCTATTGAGGACTTCCTGGAAAAAACCATCTCCACCCCCAATCACTGGGATTTTCCTGAGACCACCTCACCTAGATCCAAAACCTTTTGGCAATCCATAACTCAACTGAGAAAGAACCCCATCACACCATGGCTATCTACAAATGCCAAGGCAAGGCTAAAACCACTGTTGAAACGTGGCAAAATCCATGCCACCAATAGCAAAGAAACCAAAATACACACATGCATATGCCATGCATGCCAAAACCAGCTAGGAAACCATACATGCAATTTGTTACCTACAAGTATTCCTATTGAAGTTGCCTAATCCAACCTTTCCTTGCTTGATCCTTACTTTCCTTTGATTTCCTTGTCCTTCCTTTGCTTTCCTTGTCCTTCCTTTGCTTGTTTTATTTCCTTCTCCTCTTGGTGCTCTTCTCCTCTCTGAGACTAACTCCAAAACTGGACTAACAAAAGGCTATCAATTGATGCTCTAATGTCTTTTTATTATTGATGCCTCTAATTTCTTCATTTTTCCTCTATTTTCCTTCAATTTACTCCTCACATGCAACTTGTGACATTTCACTTCCCTTTTCTCCTAATTTCCATTAATTTCATAAATAAAATGTCAATTAATGCCTCTTTTCCTTTTCAATCCTTTTCCATTGGCTTTTTCAATTTCCCTTTAGCCATAAACACAACAAGTGATGCCCATTATGATACTTTGCCCAACATTCAACTTGGAATAATTGTCCCATGACCTTGGTCTTATTTTGCCTTTATTAAGTCCATTACATGAACTTTTAACCCGATATTATTGTAATCACTCTAGTTGATGGGAGTATTAAAACTTCGCCCATAAAGTGCCTCAAACATACTCATCCTCAAGGACTCTCGATACCATTATTGTATGCAAACTATACCAGTGGAAGATAATATTCCCACTTCCTCTACTAATGCATAACATACATCCTCAACATATCCTTCAGAATCCTGTTAGCCCTCTCTGTTTGTCCATCTGTCTACAGATGATAAGTATGCTAAAATCCAACTCTGTCCTAAACCTATAACACCCTCCTCCCACATCCACCCAAGTAACCATGCCAACCAGGGTAAACATGAGATGAGAGATTACTATGATCAGATTCAACCTCCTATGTGACCTTAAGGAAGTGGAATCAATGGAACATCACACACAGTCATACAACATCATCAACAGAACCCTCAGAAGACAAGTCAGCCACTTAGACAGCCTGTCCCTAGGTCCCACTATTGTTTTGGATCTCTTACGCCATAGTCGCTCTCATGCTATGGGCAAGGGAGCAACCAAAAACCTAAAATCTCTCCCACATGCTTTCTTGCTAGTGACCAAAGAGCAAAATTTCCAGTTCTGTGCCAACAACCCCATGATTTAAGCCACTTTTTTAGGCCTAGAGCCCAAGCCACTGCCCAGAATGGAGTGATAGCTTGAAATCAGTAAACGTATAGGGAAATAATGATGCAAAAACAATAAATTGAACAAGACCATAACCAGTACCCTACTAGCCATGACATGCATTTCGTCAAACACATCATCAACATGTAACCTACAGGTGTAAACAACATAATTAAGAGTAGGTATCTCATACTTATATGAGAATTGTTATGAACCATTGTTCCCTCATGTCATTTGATGCATTGTCCTCTATTAGGTTATAGATGCATTATCCATTCATATACAAGTAAAAGCATGCTAAGAGCCATACATAACTACTGTCATAAAATGTACATATAACGAGCATAATAGGAACAGAAATGCCATAAACATATCAACCATCAAAATCCACATATACATCAGTACATTTACACATGAAAACAAGGGAATGAATTTCTTATTAATGAATGCAATGAACCAATTGGAGATGGGACTACCACATTCCACCCAACAATAGGTTCGCTGAGCCAAGTCTCTCTTCAGCCAATCACCCCCATGCCATATTCCAAGCATGAATGTGGGACTCATAGAACACATCAAAAACACCAATCAACATGGATGCCACCAGAGTTCTTTGCCTACAACATGAGAAATTTGAGTGCCTCCTAGTCTCTCAAGCTTTACCGTGCATCAACAGTTTGATATAGGGATCACTAGGCTATACACCGAGACATGCTCTCTAAGCTTTACCGTGCATCGAATCCCAAGATCACTAGGCCCAATGGAGAGAAAATCCACCTCTTGGCTTTACCGTATATCCCTCCATTCAGCGACAAGGATTCATAAGCCTTCTAAGGCACACAATATGGCTTTACCGCAACCCGCATTCTAGTTTAGGGGTTACTAGGCCAGTGGCTTCTTGATCCTCAATGTAGTTCAAGGACCACTAGACCATGTGTTTGTTTGGAGATCCACCCCACTCAGCTTCGAATCCAATCCAGCCATCCCACATTAATCGAATGAGAGAACCCATCTCATCAAAGCTATCAGGAAATTGCAAGGCTAGGCTAAAAACACTGTCACACCTGGCAAAAACCATGCCATGGAACACATGCAATCCCATGCATGCCAAAATTAGCAAGGAAAATACACATGCAAGTTGATACCTGCAATGAAGACTGTTGTAGCTACTTGATCCCGCATTTCCTTTCATGATCTTTGCTTCCTCTTAAATTCTTTGCCTTTCTTGCTCCAATGCCAGAGTGCTCCAAGAAACTCTAAGTTTCCAAGAGTGAATGAGGGAGAGAGAATAATGAGAGGGCTTTGAAGCTAAACTAACAAAAGGTTACTAACTAATCCTCATAAGTCTTTTTATGAATGAGGCCTCTATTTTCTTCATTTTCCATTAGTTTCCTTCAACTTCCTCCTCACATGCAACCTGTGACCTTTCATCTTCCTTTTCTCCTAATTTCCATTATTTTCATAAATAAATGTGCCAAAAATGACATTTTGCCTTTCTAAAGCCTTAGGCATTTCCTTTGCCAATTTCCTTATCCATAAATAACCAAATGAACACCCCCTAAGATGTCTTTCCGAACATTCAACTTGGAATAAGTGTCCCAGCAACCATGGTTATTGTTTTTAACTTTTATTACAGGGAATTTTCACCAGGGCTGTTACAGAACCCTCCCCCTTGGGGGACACTGTCCTCGGTGTTCAATCACACATATACCTCAACAACCTGCTGAAAGAAGACATACTGCTTATGTAGCTTTATAACACAACTCGTTGCAGTATTTACAATGAAAGACCTTCTCAAGACAAAACATCATGACAACATGATAACATAATGCATAGTGGAGCTTGATAACACAGCTCATTACGATATTTACAATGATCATCCTATTAAGTACCAATCCACGTAACATCATAACATCATGTTAACGTAACCATATGATAACATAGTAACATGAAAACATAATCATAATGACATAACACACATACCACATAGTGGGCCTTTATAACATAACTCATGGCAGTATTTGCATCCATACGCATAGGTACATAGAGCAACATCATCAAAAGATATACCAAAAGATATACCAAGTCATATACCAAGTCATATACCAAATCATATATCAAAATATATACTAAACACCATATCTAACCATATATAAAAACATCATATAGCATATACCAAACCATCATAAAGCATATATCAATCACCATAAAGCATATGCTAAACCAACATAAAGCACATATCAAAAAATCATAAAGCATATACCAACCACCATAAAGCATATATAAAACCACCATATCAAAGCTGCTTTGCCTCAATTGGAAAACAAGAAAGGATACATAGCCTGCATTTGATCCACCATTTGCCATGTAGCTTCATCGGGCCCAAAGTGCTTCCACTACACTTTAACTTGCTCGATTGCTCGGTTTTGTAGCATGAGCACCTTTTTTTGCAATATACATTGAGGCTCTGGAAGGAATTCTCCATCTAGTTCTACCTACAATAGAGACTAGTCAATCACATGATCAACATGCTTAACATACTTCTTCAGCAAAGATACAAGGAAAACATCATGGACTTTCACTGTCAGAGGCAGTGCAAGTCGATAGGCTACTAGCCCAATGCTCTCAATAATACTGAAGGGTCCACAAAGTCGTCATGCCAGCTTAGCAATGATCCAATCCTGAAGGAGCTCTTTTTTTGTTTGATGTGTAAGTACAATTGTTCCCCAACTTGGAACTCCTTGAACAACATGTTCCTATCTGCATAGATTTTCTATCTATCTTGTGTTTCCTTTATATTCTTCTTGATCACCTGCATCTCCTGTTCCATGTCTACCAACATATTTGGACCCATCAATACCCTACTAACCGGATCACTCCAACTAATGGGAGTGTTACAACTCTGCTCATGCAAAGCCTCAAAAGGATTCATCCTTAGTGACTCTTGATAACTGTCATTGTATGTGAACTCTACAAAAGGGATATACTCTTCCCACTTCCTCTATTGATGCATCACATACATCCTCAACATGTATTTTAATATCCTGTTGACCCTCTTTGTTTTTCCATCTATCTGTGGATGATAAGTTGTGCTGAAGGCCAACTCTGTGCCCAAACTTGCAAATAACTCCTTCCAAAACTTGGAAGTGAACTCTGCATCCCTATATGGCACAATATTCTTTAGAACACCATGTAATCTAACCACATCTCTGATGAATACCTATGCCACATCACTAGCTAAGAATGTAGATTTCACCATAATGAAATGTGCAACATTTGTTAATCTGTCCACAATAACCATAATGGAATCATGATGTTTCACTGTCTTCGGTAACCCTGTAATGAATACCATGGATAAGACCTCCCATTTCCACTCTGGAATGGAAATCGGTCGTAGTAGTCCACCTGGATGTTTACACTCTGCTTTCACTTGCTAACTGTCAAAACACCTCACCACAAACTCTACTACATCCCTCTTCAAATTCGGCCAATAGTAGAATCTCTTCACTACTGTCAGTGTCTTTTGATAACCTGGGTGACCTGAATAAGGTTTCACATGAAATTCCCTCAATATCACCTTCTTGAGCTCACTACTATCTAGTAGTGAGCTCAAGAAGGTGATATTGATGGATGACTCCATCAAAAAAGTCCAGAATGAGACCCACGCAGAAGTATGATGTTTAAAATGCAAAGGTCATGGCCAGGGAAAATTTTAAGAACCCCCCTAAATTTATATATATAATAAATGGGCGAATCCCCATGATACATAGGAAAAATGGAAGGCAATTTTATCTATAATAGAATATGTATATATATATTTTTTTGGCGAATCTCTCACCAAATTATATTATCTTGTAAAATCATGGCGAATGTTTCATTGGATTATAAAATCTTGTAAGATCTTGGCGAATATTTCACTGAATAATAAAGGCTTTGTAAACTGCTAAAAAAGTTCATAATGAGTATTTCTTGTAATGGCTTGAAGCCTTGCTAATCAATCCATCAAGAACCAAAACAAGTATATCCCTTATAAGTATATTCCTTATACGGAATATAAAGATATTTCTCATGGAAAGTCAATTAGGTTTAGCGCAGGTGGTAGGGAGAAATCCTACATGTGACAATGTGTTTGACTCATAATGAGTATTTCTTGTAATGACTATGAGCCTTATTTTCTAAGCAATCCCTCGAGGATTGAAATATGTATATTACTCATATGGAATATAAATATATTTCTCATGTATTTGAATATAGATATATGAGTGAGGAGTGGGAAATGAGCCAAAATAAGTCCTTAGAAAATTGACATGAAGAAGATAAGTGCAAAAAATAAAAAAGGTGAAAATGGAAAAATTGAGAAGAAATACAAGGGAAAAATGGTGAAACAACAAATTAATAATCCATGGGAGGAACAATGATTAGAGATAGTGAGGGAAGATGTTCCCTCAGCCTAGGGGTAACAAAGGTAGACATTAGAACTCTCACTTATGCAAGTGTAGCTAAACAAAAATTAAGATCTATGCTCGTCATGAGAGGGAGGAAATCTAGGAAAGAAATGTGAGAACAAGAATTTAAATGGAACAAAGCATTGGGATTACAATCCTTGCTCGTTGAGTTTGGTTACTTCCTTTGAGGCCTATTGGAAAATTAGGAATGATCTATCTATGTATCTTGTTATATAATTAGTTTGTAAAATAGTTGCCAAGTAGCTATGTTAGAGCATGGATTTTGTGAAATGTTTTTTACTCATCCTACCTATCTTTAGATGGAGATGAACAAATATGAGTATTGGAGATAGAATTCTCCCATTTTTTTGTTGTAACAAATTGTACAGGTATAGCCATGTCCATCATTAAGAATGCCCCAACTGTATCGACAATATTCCCAAACCAAAAACTTTTTAGTACTAAAAAGCATAAAAAATCCAACATTACATACTAAAAGAACATATTAATAAAATTTGCATGGTGAAAATTAGCACAAAAGGTTATAGCGCATAAAGGTTTGCAATAGAAATCAGCCTTAAAACTCCTGCAGCCAAGCAAAACAATGATAATAAGCCCGCGTCTCCCTTGGAATTTTATGTATCAAGATGAAACCCCAAAACACAAAGCCCTAGCCGAAAATAAGTGAGAACCCCTCGCATCAGTCAAAGAAGAGGTTTTTGCCCTACAAAAATGCTCAACATTTCAAAGCGATGTCCTTAAAATGTAGAGCCCTACATATATTCACAACAACTAATAAGGAAGATGAGATTTTACTATTTACGAGCAGGTAAATAACTTGATCGTGATTTAAGTAATGTTTTGTTAAATTTCAAGGGTTGCGGCTTGCAATCTAACTCAAAAAAATTATAATGTAATTAACTTATTTATTCTTTATCTTACAATATTTTTTGAATTGCCAGTTTTTACATCTTACTATCATCCTCCCAACAATTTGAGTGCAAAGAAGCCTATCACATGGCAAGGAATCTTTTTTTCTACTAGGATTTTGGATTTTAGACCATCATTGGAAAACTTGGCTCAGTGTAAATAAAAATAAGTTTTGAATATTTAGTTTTTAAATATGTACTAATTAAAAAAGATTTTATATAACATTTGAAACTAAGGAGAGATTTGGTTTTCAGTTTTGAATATTTATTTTTTAAATGCATATTAATTACAAAAGTCTAGGGAGAGATGTAGTTTTGAGAGAGATTAGTAGATTAGTAGATAAGTGTTCTTATGATTTTGCTTAGTGAATTTCAGTTTTAAAATTGTCTATTTTGACAAAAATTATTACAAAATATTTAAATTTTAAAATGAATATACATGGTCACCTTAGGTACTATGATTGTTTTCTTAACATGATAAAAAATGAACTAGCTAGAATCTAACAACACTTTAGGATACCTCTAAGGACACATATAAAATAATAATTTATGTTTTAATTTAAGAGAGTCAGCATAATATTATATTGCATGCTGGTTAATTTCAATATAATATATATATATACATATGTACATTATATATATATATAGACAAACCCTTGTAACTTGAAATGACCTCTTAAATAGCCTCTTTAGTTTTGAATATATATAGGTCATTATTTTGGATATATATATATATATATATATATATATATATATATATATATAATTATGTTTTGTGAGTGACCTCCTTGTGGAAAAATATCATGTTTGAGTGATGATTATATAAATAAACCATTAAAATTTTAATTATGTCTCAATTCAAGAAATTGAAAGTGAAGATAATCATTCACTCACAAATTTGGACAACTTGTAATTATAATTATCAAATCACTTTCCCTCTATATAATATTGTCTCATCAATAATTTTTATGTCAAGTTAATTAATTATAATTTAAATGAATTTAAAAAAATTAACCATTAAGATAGAAAGTGATTAAGTCGTTAATATACCATATTTTACTATACAAAAATTATAAAATATAAAGCAACAAAGAAAACATTTTTCTCATGATATTAGAAAAGCTGAAATCTCCCAACAACTACTAGTGCTTCTAGCTTTTTTTTAGCCCCATAAAATATATTTTTCATATTATCGATTTTTATTTTAGTTTAAAATGAAAAAAAAAAAAAAAATTAATTAAGTGGATAGGTGCCTTTGGAATAGGGTTTCACAATCATGATCAACCTATGCAAACCTCCCAAGTGATATGTAGAATATGGGCACTTAATAGGCAAGGGTCATAGATGCTTCACCTGATCAAAACCATAATCAAAAGTAAACCATATCCCTATATAAAAACACCTTACATTTTGCAAATCCAATAAACTATATGTCTATGTAAAAAAACCTTACATTTTGCAAATTAGAGTATACTACTTTAAGAATTCACAATATACCTTTCTTTTGATATACACCAACCTAGATCCATCCTTAGTTAAGGTGAATGGGAAATGAGAATCAAAACCTAGTGAGTGGGAAATGAGAATCAAAACCGAGGGTTTCGAGGGATACCCAGAGGAAGAGGGAGAAGATGGATCTAGGCTAATTTATGAGAATCAAAACCTAGCGAGTGGGAAATGAGAATCAAAACTGATGGTTTTGACACATAGGAAGAGGAAGAGGGAGAAGATGGATCTAGGCTAGTTTAATTCCCCCTTTAAAAAGACTATATTCCACATGAATATAATGGGAAATACCATGCGTTCTCATAAGCCTAGAGCTCAAAAACCACTGGTAACTCAAGACAACATCCTTGGATGCAATAAAAAAACCTCCCAAATGATAGCTAGAATATGGGCACTAAATAGACAAGGATCGTAGACACTTCCCCTAATCAAAACTAGAATATAGACACTTAATAGGAAAGGGTCATAGACGTTGCTCTTGATCAAAACCAGAATATGGGCACTTAATAGGCAAGACCATAATCAAAAGTAAACGATATCCCTATGTAAAAAAAATATTACATTTTGCAAATACAAGTATACTACTTTAAGATATCCCTACGTAAAAAAAATCTTACATTTTGCAAATCCAAGTATACTACTTTAAGAATTCATAGCATACCTCTCTTTAGATATACACGAGCCAAGATCCATCCCTCTCTAAGCTTGAGAGATCGACAGTTAAGGCTAATGCGAAATGTGAATCAAAACTGAGGGGGAGAGAGAAAGAGGGAAAATGAGAAGACAGATTTAGGATGGTATAATTCCCCACTTTAAATAGACTATATTCCACATGAATACCATGGGTTCTTATAAACCTTGAGCTCAAAAACCAGTTATGGACAAAACAATATCTCTTGATATAATAAAAAAATAATAATGTAGAATTTTCATTTTTACATAGAGTTATTTTTATTTTTATTTCAAATTTACCTTTACTCAACAAAAATTGATTAAAAATAATAATAACCTAAAATTTTTACATAAAATAATAACGTAGACTTTCCATTAACATAGGGTTATTAATTATCAAATCTCTAGATAGATACAAAGTTAAAATGGATCTAGGTTTGTTTAATTATTAATTATTATAATTATTAATTTTATTTTTAATGTAATTTCTATTTTTATGTAATTTCATTGAGTCAAAATATTTTAATTTTTAATTAATCATTTTTTTTTAATTTGATTGAGTCATAATGTTTAGATAACATAATATGACATTACAATATCTTTTCCATATCAAAAATGTAATAATATTAAACCAAAAAAAAAACGCTATAAAAAAATTATGATTGTAAAATGAGAGATGGTTTTTGGGCATGTGGTATTGATAAGTCATGGCATTGGCCTATGGCATTGTAACAAAGCATGTTCACAACTTAATAATGTCCATGGTAAAATGGGGGTGAATATCCATGGTTAAAAAAATTGTTATATTATAAGTATTAAATTTTTATGTGCTTTTTAATAAAGTTTAAATATGGTTACAAAATTATTAGACTAACTTATATGGTAAAATGGATCTTAATTTATAACTATTATTTATATCTCATATATTTGAATGTGATAAGGGATTTAGATATATCTTAAAAGTAATTATAATATTTTTGCTTTTAGATTTAATTTAAAATGTTATAAAATTAAATTGAAATAAAATATTTATAAATATTTTGATTGTGAAATGGGAGATGGTTTTTGGGCATGTGGTATTGGCCCTGGTATTAAAAAAATTGCGCCCAATGTAAGGTATTAAATCATTTTAATCTCTCAAACCAGGGGCAAATATCAAAATTCGGCGATTTTAAGGGAATGCGATTTCCCAAAAGCAACTAATTGGGCCAAATGAAGGTTCGATTAGTTTATCTGCCCATTTTTTATTTTGGGCTAAAATAAAAAAATAATTACTTTTTAAATAAAATTGGGGCTAATTATATGAAAAGCGTTTTTAATAAAAAAATCGCCCTCTTAAAATCTAAAAACCTTCAAATTTCACCTTTGGGCTATAATTGGCCCCTAAAATTTACCATGGTCGTGGCCATGACAAGGATCATTGTTCGATGTATCAGAATTATCTAGTTGGAGGAGGTCTTGTCCCCCTAAAGGTAGAAAATACCACTGGGGCGAGTACAGGTGTAGTACCATGGTGCGTTATCTATCAAATCACATGAAAACATATGATGGACAATTATCATTTGCTACAGAAGTTTGTACAGACTCCCCAACAACTGTTTTGCAATTTGTGTAAGCCTGTACGTCATGATGAGCGCAATTGCCAAAGTTATCAATTAATGATGGACAAAACCCCAACATATAGAGTACATACAAAGGCACGTCCTCAATAGGATCAAGGAGCGACTGCAGTGCGCGGAGGGTTCTAGGAACGAGGGGGAGAAGATGGAAGAGGTCACAGTCACATCATTTGTTACAATTGTGGAGAACCAGGTCACTTTGCGCGAGACTGTCAAAATCCAACGCACCCCTCTTGTCAGTATTGTCGACAATTTTGATCATGTCATAGAAGATTGTCTCGTGCTCATTGCAAAAATGCAAGAAAATAAAACTGAGACCCAACAGCCTACTCAAAACATCTAGATGATGAGATCATAACCACGCAAAGATGGACCCAGTGTTAATATTGTTACGTGAAGCATTATAACTATCGGGGAGGATAAAGGAAAACAACCAAAGGAAAATATATGGGTACGTAAGGCTGCTAGCAAATATGTTGGATTCAATTTGAATAAGGCAAAGGAGACTTTTATGGAGGTGAAAAATAGCTTTGTGGATGCAAGAGCTTCTACATCAAAGGCTTAGAGTACACACACAAAGAACACTGAAGAAGTCAGTATTGCGCAAGAAACAAATCCTTCATTGTTAACAACTTTCTTACATACCTATATGAAGCTCGTAAGGTACCAAAAAGCAGTAGAGGGACTGCAAGAGTTGATAGATAACTACATTGGCAAGGGTAAACCACTGCCTAAACAATGTGCAGTGCATAACGTGGACAACAGTAAGAAAAGGATTGGTCGGGAGATGAGATTGATTGCCCAAATTGGAGAATTTCAAATGGACCAGGTGATCCTTGATCTGGGATCTGATGCCAATGTGTTTCCTAAACAAACCTGGGAACGAATGGGAAGTTGGAGTTATAGTGGTCCCCAATCTAGCTGCGGACGACAAACCAACAAAAGATTATTCCTATGGGTTGCCTACATGGAGTAATTGTGGATATTGAAGGGGTGCATGCCATAACCGATTTTGAAGTAATCGAAATAGTGGATGACAGTAATCCATACCTGGGCTACTTGGAATTGATTGGGAATTTGATATGAACCTGGTCATCAACCTAAAGAAGCGCAACATGAAATTTGAGAAGAAGGAACTAAGGGTTTTTATTCCATTGGATCCAGTCGAGGGTGTGCGATATACTGAACCAGTCCAAGATTATTATGAGGAGGATGATATTGAGAAAATCTATAAGCTTACTGCACGGGATGAGGATTGGATCAACCCTATGGCGGATGGGCGAATTACTTGGGAGAAGGAAAACTCCTACAACTCGGATTCAGATGAGGAGCTCGAACACTGGAAGAACAGATTGCATGAGGTATCAACGTTTCGATGCAACAATCTTACTAAGTCATTCCAATGTATATCCACAGAGGTATGCAACTTACCGTATTATGATGGTCTAGAAGATGTAAATTTATTTTTGGATAAATTTGAAAGGGATGTACCGGAGAAACATCAGTTCCAAGCACTAGACATCGCGCTGAGAGCTACGCCTGCTAGATGGTGGGGTACGCATAAGAACAATTTTGTAGACTGGAAGGAATATCGAAGGACGATGAAGTTGTGGTTTGGGTATGCCAATACTCACATTATAGAGAAATATATAGGAAAGTATGATCCGTGCGAGCATTTGGCTCGATGGAAGAAAGCATGGGGAGAGGAGCCACAACCAGAATGGGTTCACATATTCTGCCACACTTTGGATACTATTCTGATGAACTGGTATCTAGAAACAAAGATGTGACACAGAACCACGGAGTGGGATGTTCTGAAGGAAATATTTTTGTTAACTTTCAGTTTTGAGGATGGATTAGAGTCTATTGATGAAGCGTTACAGGAGATCAAAGTTGCCATATTCAGAACGCCTGAAAAAACTTGTCACATAGGTACAACGAGACTGGAATATGCAGTTGCGCCATGCTCTGGAATACTACAATGTGACCACAGAAGAAGGTGAGGAAGATCCCAGGAACATCAATATTCCTGAGTTAGAAGGACATCGTGAAGTCAGAGACCTAAGGTAGAAGTTCCTGACATCTCAAAACCCTTGAAAATTAAGAAAGTGAGCAATGGGTCGGAAGCACAACCGAAGTTCACAAATATAGGTGAATACTGGGATGACGACATAGTTGATAAAGTTACGAAGTTATTGCAGGAGTATCAGGACTTATTTCCCACAAAGTTCTCTGATCTAAAAGGGATAGTAGGTGATCTGGGTGTCATGATGATCAATCTGAAGCCAGATGTGAAGCTGGTGAAGCAACACCCATACCGGTTGAATCCTAAGTACAAGGAAAAAGTGCATGAAGAATTAGATAAGATGCTTGCATCATAATTATTGAGCCTGTAGAAGGATCGAATTGGATTAGTTCTATGGTGGTTCAGGAAAAGAAGACGAAGGGCGAAATTCAAATCTACGTAGATTTAAGAAATTTGAATGATGCTTGTGTCCATGATCCATTCCCTACGCCATTCACAAATGAAGTATTGGACAATGTTGGAGGTCAGGATGCCTATTCGTTTATAGATGGGTTCTTAGGATATCATAAAATCAAAATTGTGTCAAGGATCAGAGTAAGACTACCTTTGCTACAGAATGGGGTTGTTTTCAATATGCAGTTATGCCCTTTGGACTTAAGAATGCCCCTACAATCTTTTCTATGGTGGTAGTTGCAACTTTCAAAGAATTTATTCATAAGGTTTTGGAGGTTTACTTTGATGATTAGATAGTGTTTGGGTTAGTAAAGAAGCATGTTGCCAATCTTCACCTCATGCTAGATGCTTGTCAGAAGTATCAGATATCCCTTAATCTAAAGAAATTCATATTCCGCGTACCATATGGGATTCTCTTGGTCCATGTTGTCTGTAAACAAGGGTTGATGGTGGACCCTGCTAAAATTGCAGTGATTATCAATTTGTAGCCTTCGAGGAATGTCAAATAGTTTTACGCGACATTGGGCCATACATGATATTATAGGAAGTTCATCAAACCATATATGTAGATCACTGCACCCATGGAGAGATTATTGAAGAAGGATGCGACATTTTTTTGGGATGATGATTGCTAGAAGGGTTTGGATGTATTGAAAGAAAAAATGGTTACAACGCCTATTCTAGTATTCCCTGACTGGAAGAAGGAATTCCATGTACATGTAGATGCATCCTTCATAGCATTAGGAGTTGTGCTAATCCAACTAGGCATTGATGATATTGACCATCTGATTGCGTTTGCAAGCAGGAAGTTGTCTAAGGCTGAAAAGAATTGTTCAACCATGGAGCGCAAAGGATTGGCCATGGTGTATGTGCTCCAACATTTCAGGCATTATTTGTTGGGTCTGCACTTCAAAATGTACACAGACCATTCTGTTTTGAAGTACCTGGTCAACAAGCCTGTGTTGGGGGGTGCGGGGGGGATTTGTAGATGGTTATTGCTCTTTCAGGAGTATGACTTTGAAGTAGTTGTGAAGCCAGGGAAACTAAATGTTGGACCAGATCACCCTTTGCAGATTGAGAATGGAGATGAACCTACAAATATGGATGAAGGATTGCTTGATGCACAACTCTTTGTTGTGCACATCGCAGATGAACATTTTGCAGACATAATCCACTTCTTGTCTATGGGTATAGCTCCTAAAGGGTATACAACATAACAAAACAAAGAATTGGTGGTCAGGGTTGCAGATTTTTCTATCATTGCAGGACACTTATATAAAATGGGATCGGATGAAGTGTTGCATAGGTATGTCCCAGATAATGAATGACAAAGTATCCTCATTGAAGCACATGGAGGAGTTGCTGGAGGACATTATGCAGGAAGAGCGACTGTGCAGAAGATCCTACGAGCTAGGTTATGGTGACCAACTGTGCATAAGGATTCTAAGGATTATTGCAGGGTGTGCGATGTCTATCAGAGAACGGGGAGGTCATCGCCAAGGGATCAATTGCCTCTGAACCCACAAGTGTCATTATAGGCATTCGATAAGTGGGAAATAGACTTTGTGGGACCGATTCAGCAACTAGGAAAGAAGACAGGAGCCAGATACATCATCACAGCCACAAAATACTTGACCAAGTGGGTTGAGGTGCAACTTGTGAAGGATTACAGCGTGAACACAGCTGTGAAATTCATTTTGAATACATTTTGTCTCAGTTTGGTTGCCCTAAAATTTTGATGAGCAATAAGGGTTCACACTTCTTAAACAAAACAATTTCTGTTTTGCTTGAAGAATTCCAAATGTATCATTAGAAAAGTACATTGTATCATCCTCAAGTGAATGGTACAGTGGAAGCCTTTAATAAAATCCTAGAATGTACTTTAATGAAGATTTGTAATGCCAATAGGAATGATTGGGATGTGCACATACCATCTGTTCTGTGGGCGTATAGAACTACTTGTAAAAAGTTGACGGGACAGACACCGTTTAGATTGGTTTATGGACAAGAGGTCACGATGTCGATGGAGTACATCGTGTCGATATTGCGAATTGTTGCACTCACAAAGATGGTCGATCGGGATACCATGGAAGAATGCCTCGCGTAGATAGTTGAATGGGAAGAAGATCACTTCTTGGCGGGTTTTCATCAGCAGGTGCAGAAGGCTCACGAAAAGGCATGGCATGATCACCACATTAAGAAGTGCACCTTTAAAAGTGGAGATTTAGTATTACTATACGATAGTAAGTTCACAAAGTTTCCAAGAAAGTTCCAGATGCATTGGTTGGGGCCATATATTGTCAAGGAGATTACGGATGGAGGTGCAATTCAGCTCGTGAAGCTGAATGGGGAATTATTTCTAGGAAAGATCAATGGGAGTTGCTTAAAGTTGTACAGGGGTGATCCCACCCCTACGCAATGACTATATGGATGTGGGACAATCTTAGTACTCCAGTCATTTGCAAGGAAGTGCAGGACTATAAACTACATTTCCAGACAAACAGTTTGGCGAAGCGAATGGGCTACGTGACGAATCGAGGAGAGGCGCAAAGGAGAACTGTGACGGAGCTACGCTAGTATGGTGGGTCCCGCGTAGCCTGGTCAAAAAGTGACTGTTGGAATCACTATAGATGATTGGATGGCAATTTTTCCATTAAAAGGAGCGGGGGGGATCATTTAAGGAGCATATCTTTGGAAATATGCCGCCAAAAGTGCATTAATGATAGGGATCTGGAGGGAATGGATGGATTTGAATTCAAAATAGGCTATAAATAGAACATCATGCTCCACTTCCAAACACTTTTCCAGGAATTAATTTCAACTTTTGCGCCTTAGTTTGCACCAAAACACTAGATGCATGTCTAGAGGGGATTGGAAAGAAATTCGAGAGGAGTTTTCGCAGCAAGGATTTGGGTCGCAGGCGAATTTACCTCAGTGGCAGGGAAAAATATTCTGGGAGAGAATCACTGCAACCTAATCCAACCCGACCCAAACCGTACCTACCACAGCACCTAGGTCATCGAGGCCTAAACCCACTACCTCATCGACTGGAGAAAAGAAGCAAAAGAAGCCCCAGCAAGGGCCGGTGCGTCAATTGCCATGCGAAAATCCAAGGGAGGTCAGACATAAGGGAAAGATGGATAGAACCAAGCAGCCGACGGAACCCTTGGACTTAGATGAGGAAGAACTAACTATGGGAATTGAAGAAATTGATGCAGATGAAGTTGTGTCGATTACTCAGCTACAACCTTATATACCACCTAGGAAATTCACATCTAAGGTTACTAAAGACCTAGATTCGGCAAAATTCTAGGTCTCCACACCATTGCTGCCGAAGAACGTACCTTTTGAGGGAAATATGTTGGCCCGAATACCATTTTTAAAATTGGAGGACTAGGACCTGTGTGATCACGCGAAGTTCTCACAGTTGGAACCGAGCAAATACCTCAAGAAAGTATACTATGAAGAATTGGATGTTACACGGATTGAGCCAATGAAATGCGCAGCCGGAGTTGAGCGCACGGGGTTACTCAATATGTTATGGGTGCCACATTTTAGCCACAACACCATTAGCACTGTCTGTGTGCGTCAATTATTGACACTAGTTCACAATGGGTGCCTTTGGTTGGGAGGGCCCATTCCAATTAATGATATGTTGATTCACTGAATAACATTGTTGCCTTGTCAAGGAGTAGAACCTACAGATGCTTTTGTGGGGAAATCGCAAGAGAAGAAGTTGGCAGACCAGATAAAGAATGACTTCAAGCTGGTGAAGAAGTCGCACGGCTATGCGATTAGCTCCATATCATATGGTGTTGTGTATTTTGTGTCACAAATATTGGCCAGAAAGATCATGAAGAAGTATTGTGCCGATGAAGTGTCAACACCAGTAGTATATCTGGTTGCGTAGTGTGCCAAAGGACTCCAATATAATTGGGCTTAGTATCTGTTTCATGAGTTCCTCAAGGACTGATGAGAGGACCAAGATGGTGGCAAGGCATTCCACTACGTGTGGTTACTTTTGTTGACCATGCTGGTGGCATGGAGGACGCCGGAGGAAAGCCAGTTCCTGCAACATGATCCAGACCTATGCGAGGTCGCGAAATTTGCCTTGTTGTGGGCGACGAAGGACCCTAAGTGCGTCATGGGGACAAATATATTTTGTGTCCTGTTCGAATCTGAGTTGAGGATGGTGATTAACCAATGGCGACATTTATCACCAAGCTTGAATACACATTATGATAACATTGCTGATTTCAAGGTTGGTTTTCATAATCTGTATATTCGCATGAAGAAAGATGCCATGGGCACATGGCATAAGTTGCCATATTTGGTCACCGAAGATGATATTATAGGGATCATCAGTAAATGTTTGAGTGACTGGATCACCCTATTTGATGCAGGCGCATGAACCAGTAAGGTTGCCGAAGGCAAAATAGAGAAAAGCACAACTATGACAGCAGCAGTGAAAGATAAGAAGAAGGAAGCACAGAAGGCTTCTACGAAGGAAAAGGTTGTGACAAAATAAAAGGAATCACAACAAAAAGAGGCTTCTAAAAAGGAGAGAGGAGCACCAAAAGAAAAGGTCTCTGCCAAAGAGATAGCAGCACCAAAGGAGAAATATGCCACCACGTCGCAGGCCGTTATTGGCCTCAGTGAATCTGAAACAGAGCACACCAATGTAGAGGAAGAGACAGAGGGTGAAGAGGAAGGGGGTGCAGACTTGGAGTCCCCCTTCATTGTTAGAAAGAGGCAAAAGTGGAGTTCTATGGGACCTCTCAAGAAGCAGAAGTTCAACAAGTCTACAAGCACGACACCAATGGTCCTCACGGAGGCGCACCTCGACGAGATCGGCGTTGTGATCCGCAACAACATGGAAACATTTTGGGGACACATTAAGGACCAGTACCATCAAACATTCGACAAGGTACAATAGGGCCTGTGGGAATTGTAGGTCCAAACAAGGGTTATTCAAATGAGCATAGGACAAGAGAGCTTGAAGCAAGCGAGCGTGACAACAGAGATCACCACGGACCTCAGCATAGTGCAGTTACCAAAGGGATCACTACACATTGATACTTCCGAAGACAGGACGCGCCTATTTCATCTGAAGAATTTGAGTCTTCACCTTGCGACGCTCCCCATTCAGACATTGCATGAGCTGCATCAAGGAGTATCATATGAGCTTAGAATTCAGGAACAACGAGCATTATTGGTTATCAACGAAGTTAAAACAAACAACTAGTAGATGTTTGAGGAAAAGGCACAGGTGCTCAAATAACGTGAAGAAATCATTCCACGTAGTCAGCAGCTGGAAGTAGCAATAGCACAAGCTTGCAGTGAGCTTCCCCAGATCCAGATTCTAATAGAGGCAGCCTCCACAAAGAAGATCCAGCAGTTAGCTGTTGTGGTTGTTATCACTTAGAACCACAGTCCACGTATATAATGATGTCCAAAGTTTTATAAAAAAAATAAATAAATAAAAAAAAAATAAAAAAAAATAAAAAAATTAGTGA
>APFE031758431.1:0-13882 GCA_000404065.3 Pinus taeda | reverse complement strand
TTCTCAGTACCATCCATCCTTTATCATACAACCCTACAAACTTGAATACTATACCATGTTATTAGATATTCTTTCAGAAGTTAGCACCTAGTTGCAAATCATTTATTCAAGTAAATGCATAGAAGCGACCTAGGTCAAACATCGGTGACTTAGAAAAAGGATTCAAACATGATATTAATTACAAGTAAAAGTTTGAATCACCATCATGAATAAGAATCATAAATAAATAAATAAAAATTGGTGAAAGATCTCTCTCTTGAGATTGTTAGCAAAACAAGACAAAACTTGTTTCCTCCTTTAATTATATGCTATCATTACTACTAACATAGATAAATGTGAAGACAAAATCCTCTAAGTGCAGTTCAAGTGAACATCAAATACCATATGCCACAAATGTTCCCATATTGTGAATAGAATAGATCAACTATCATGTAAGGAAATATAATAAATTGTTGCAAATGATCTAAGTAGGTACTAATAAAACCTACAATAGTCACTTCTAATATGTAAAGTTTATTACTCTAGAATTAATAGACATTTGTCACATTTCACTATTTTTTGTGTTACACCCTTCATTTTATGAGGTTTCACATTGTGATTTTCATCACATTTGATGGAATTTGTCAGTGGTTCCTTGGATATTTGATGGACTTATGGAAGATACACCTTCATTGAGGATTTATAACATGCAGTTGTACACTCATTGTATATATATATATATATTATTAATATAATATATATATATTATATATTTATTATTTATTTATGATTATATTATATATTTATATATATATCTATCTCTTATATATATATGTATGAAACATGGATTTGGGTCCCATTTCAGCCATTGAAACTCCATGAAATATTGAGACACTTACCAAACATGTTAGAAACACATTGAAATATTTCATATGGTATTTCACAATTTTAAAATTCCAAATGGCATTTCAAACAATTTTCACAGTTAGCTGGCCATGTTTTGAATACTTGTGCATGTGTTTTGACTAGGAACTCAACCACAGGAACCTGCCCAAATGCATTAAAACTAATTTGACATTAATGACACTTCTATCAAACCATAAAACCCTATATTTTTCTTTATAAAAGTGACTTTTCTGCCACTCTTTCCTCACAATGTTTGGGAAAAGTTGTTTCCTATGAAAACAATACACATTTAATTAGAATAATATCTTCATTTGCAACTCTAGCAACAACAAGCAAGGAATTTTCCTTGTATTTTGGGAAATTACAACAAGATAGAATTTAATGTGTGTTATGGACAACTACAACATGCGAGGAATTTCAATGTTTTGTGTTTAAGGTAGCTACAACAAGCATTTTCTATGTGTTTTGGGCAGTGTCTTATTCTAGGGTTCATTGTCTTATGCAAGCATCTTGTTTTCTTTCAATAAATTTTTCGTTTTTTGAAAAAGAGTGTCATTGTGGGCCTTAAGGTTTTATGCATATTTTTTTCTTGTTTTGCAGCAACAATGGCTTCTCACCACTTCTATTATGAATGCGGAAAAGTATAAGAGCCATCAAATGTATGAAATTGATAAGAAAACAACATACATGTCAAATTCAACCAGAATATCTCCACCCGTATTATGAACACAGAAAAGCATAAGAGTCATCAAATGTATGAAATTGATAAGAAAACAATAGACAAGAGATGATCCTCCAAAGGTGACTCATGAGAAGCCCATGGAAACCCTGGATAAATGAATTACAAGAAATCTTCAACATTGTAACTGAGTAACAGAGTAACTAAATTATATGTATTTTGAAATTTTCCTACGTGAAGTGTTCAATGAAAGCCATGTCCCAATAACTCGATCTATACCTTATGAAATATAAAATATATCTCAAGTGTAACTACTTGACTAAACTCCTTATTGACTCTTGATAATAAGGATACATGTTTATAACTATCCAAATTCATTCCCTTCTTTATTATAATCCATTTTGAACATACCTGAGTCTGTGGGAGAAAATGTGGAGACAAATCAGATGAGAAGCAACAATCTTTTATTTTCAGAGTTAAGGAACATTAAATTACAGTTTTTATATTTATATAATATATTATATATATTTATATATATTTCTTGTGAGTTGATGATGAACACATAAAGGTGGTTGAAAATCGTGTTAGGTAGATCCTCATCTCACCATGATCCTCAACCTTTACCGAAATCATAAAAAAGTGGAATACTTCACTAATTGAGCTCATGACCCATTTTTGTGAAGTAATAGTCCATACGCAGGAGCTTCATGATCTCCTTTTCAAAGGAGAAAATAAAATTCAAATGTATCAATATTGGTTTGAACTCCAATATGCTAAGCAACTTTCTTCCTATTATATTCTATACACCCAAGGAAATTGGAGGACTTGGAATGATAAGAATGGGCCATATTTTAATTCCACAAAGTGACCTATGTTATAGGCAATAGATAGATGTTGGAGTTACACACTTCCATAGTGTATAAGACACAAGGAATATCAACTTATTCCAAATATGTATTGATACATACAACCCTGGAAGAGTGAATTTATAGACTGTCAACATGATTTGGTTGAGTATGCTTTAAGGAGGAAGGAATCACAGACTCATAATAGATGTTTGACTCGTGAGGATCTTGAGGATTCGTGGGATAGTGGCATTCCTTGCATTATACTCTCTTACAAAACAACAACAAGAAGAAGAATAAGATACACATTGGCTTATGAAAAACCAAAATCCGTTTTCGTGGGTACTCATTAGTGACATGATGGGAAGTTGTAGAATCTGAATAATTATCACACATAAGTTATTCTGACTTTTAGAGGATTGGAAAGAATTTTGGAGCATACTCTATTAAAAGGAACTTACTTCCCAACACTGAAAGGTCTGTTATGGGAAAATATTTTAGGTTTGAGTCTTACATGAAGTAAAAAATGCTTATAAATGTGTAGAGATCAAGGTTAAATCAAAATTTCAGTCAACGATTTACATTTTGGTGGTCTCCTACCATCAATTGTGCTAATGTTTAGGTAGATTTCAAGTGTAGTTGTATTTTCATGGAATTTTCATGCTTGGAAAAAAATAAAATCCCATGCTAAAGATATTATTGATACAAATATTTAGGGCTCATTTATGGAAAAAAGTACATGAAAGGGTTATAATGGAAATCTGGCAGGTATTAGATCAAGATCTAGATGCTTTGAAAATTGGGATTGAGAAGATACAAGATGAACATTTCTTACACTAATCTTCTTCTTTTTTCAAAATATAAATTGCCAATGTTAAAGCCCCACCTTGTGGCAGAATCTAAGGATATTTTTTTATCATAAAGAAATTAATAAATATTGGTTCAAGTCATAACTTTGGTGGGGATACTATGGTTCTCATGATATTTAGCATTATATAAGAGGAAAGTTCTTAGACTATACAACAAATAACATGTCAATCTAATCATCACCTACTAGTTTTATGATTACAATCGATCTTGCTTACAACTTACATTTTGCACTTGGTAATTGCTTTCTCATTCAAAGCCTCTTTTCTTTTTTAAGTTATGAATCAAATAATGAAGTCAAACCCTACCTTATATGTGTTAAGGGAGCATATAAGAAAGGGCTTGAAACTTTATCCATCATAGCTAACAAAACCATATTTGTCATCTCAAAATTATGGAGATATTTTCAACACTCAGATTATATGGTTTGTGGATGATACATATGTCTATAGCATCACAATCCATAAAAATTTTGAAAGAGATCTAACAACAAATCCTATCAATGGAGAAATTTTCAAATTCAACCCAAGAACAAGACAACTATTTTTAAAGGTAATCCATAACAATGTGTGGGTAGGACATAAGCCTCTTGGTCTACTGGCTAAATGGAAGACAACTAAAGAACTAGCTACATTGGGACATTCACTGTCTATTGAGTAATAACCTGAACATATAATTATAACTTGTACGGGAATGCTTGATCCATTGGAGGTTCACTTTCTCAACTTTCATAACATTGTCATCAAAAGATAGTGAGCTTTAGTGACCATTTCAAGTATGCTTAAAAAGTAAGAAAATTGGTGACCTTATTCTAAATGCTATAGAACCACATATGGTTCTTATCAACATATATGATGAATGGTTAAAGACTATGTCATCATAGATTACATTTTCTCACCTTATATTGATTCTTAGTACCCTTTATGTTAACAATGAGAAAGCAAAGATGTTGTTGAAACTAGACAAGATTATTATTACTGAGCTACACCACATTTAGCCTAACTTTAATGATGATTGATGGATGATGGTAGATCTCTTTCAAACTTTGGGATATTTATTAATGATAATATGCGAGTCTATGTTGCAGGGTTTCTACTAATAGTGGAATTCAATTTAGTATATGAACATGTTTTTTTGTGTTTTAGTAATTTTATATTGTAGGGATTATATTTAGAGTCAAAAGGAAAAGAATATATTGAGTGATTTGGAACAAGGAAATAATTTTGCAAGGGAAGTTTCCAATGAAGGTAAAGCTCCACAAACATGGACATTTCCCATGTCATCTAGAAAGCTCTATCCTTCATGAATTTTATTGCCAACAACTTTAAGAGTAACTACTGGAAAGCTACAAATGTATCCTTTCTCAATAAGGTAACCAAGCAAAGTATATTATGGAGCTAGAGTTTAAGAATAAACATATTATTAAATATTATATAGGTGGATGAAGACTCTCATTATTGTTCTATGAAAGAATGTGATATATTGATTCAATATAAGAATTGTAAACTAGACAATGCACCTAATTGGAACTGCATTCTATATAAATGATATTTGTTGGGTACCAAAAGCAGTCCTTGAGATCAAACCATCTAAGTTTGTGTGTATTGTTGATCAGTGGGAATATATTCGCATAGGAAAACACAAAATGATGTTTTCCCTATGGAACTATGTGCACATAAATTTTCTCCTATCTACTCAGAAAATGTTAATACAAACCATAAATCATTAAAGGATTTTAGTGCAGATTTTAGGTGTTTTATCATAGATATGTAGTGATTTATGGAAAGGAAAGTTTGACTTTTATCTTTAAGTTGCATAGGGATTGTTCCAACAACTTAACTTTATCCAATGAAGTTAGAGTTGGTACCAAATAAGAATCATTGCAAACCAATCCAGACAATGGACTTCCAAAAGGGACCCATGAATACTAAGTGGAATAGATATAGGTTTCATCAATAGTTCTAGATGGAATTGAATAATTTCACACAATTTTTGGAACTTTAACGGTGGAAATACAAGAATTTCCAAATACGGATACCATAAAGGGATTGCATTGTACTCTAACAAGCATTTTCATATATTCAACCAGGTCAATGCCAATTCCATTGTGAAAATGTTATGGAGGATGGGAATCACTATGATGATTTTTCTATTAGCTGCTCCATTACAAAAAATACTACAAACCCTCAAAACAACCATGGAGGTGGGGAGGTGAATTCATTGTCTAATTTGATACAAACTAGGCATCGATCTTCTATTTTGCAATACAGATCTCCTATTCAATATAATATAGATGATGAAGACTATCATAAAATAGAGCATTATATAAAGTCTTCCATGCAAGCTTTTATTAATGTTGAAAGATTGAACCACTTGCAAGACCTTTTCAAGGAAAATGAAATAGATGGGATTTAGGATTTAAAAAAAAAGCATTATAATGCTTAATACATTTTCCAAAGTTAGGAATGTTTTTGCAGTTCGAAGGATCTATCATGGTATAAAAGATATAGTTTATCTTTTCAATATGCCATTTTACAGAAAACTTATTGTTTTTCTTTCCAAAAGAGGGTCGATCAGAGATAATGAATTGATTGTCAAAGTGATAAAAGCATTTGGATTTCAATATTGATGTCAGCATCTACAACTCAATGTTCAGTATGTATAGGGACACATGGAATTCCAATAAAGTGATTGAACTATATCAAGGCTTCCAAGCAACTAGATTTTCTCCTAATAATAATATTTGTAACATTTTACTCACTATGTACACTAGGCATCTCAAGAATGAATAGGTTGTTACCATTTTGAGAGAAATGATAATGTTTAGGTTGAATTTAGGCTTCTGTGATCCGTATCGAGAAGAGTTTTCGGTGAAAATCACATTGTAATTCATTTGTCGACACGTTTCAAACCAACAAGTGTGGTTCATCATTAGGACAATGACTATATTTGACCAGGACACGTTTCAAACCAACAAGTATGGTTCATCATTAGGACAATGATTATATTTGACCAAGAAACAACTATATTGGACCGGGTGACTGGATTGGACCAAAAGATAGGGATAGGGAGAAAATTAGTTAATTAATTAATGAGCAATTTTTGTTATACTTATTTCTATTTATGGTTAAATGTAACCGTTTGTATTTAACTAAATGGAGAATAAATCAATAACTAATTAAAACTATATAGACCTATTATCATTATTATAAGAAATAAGGAAAATTAATAATGATTTATTAAATGGATACTTAATTAGTTGGATAAATAATAGGCTTAATACTAAATTTAACAAATCTAATTATTATGAAAATATAGATGTTTCCAAATAATTTGTTAACCCCTTTATTAATTCAGATCTATTTAAAATTTTAAAGGCATAATGGGATAATTGGTTTCTATAAATTTAATTTCATTATATATAACAAAACTTATATTAATATTATTATAAGAAATAATAAAATCTATAAACGAAAAACCTAATTGGTTAGAAAAATCTTTAAGGAATCTAGTTAATTAAATATGTAGCTAAAAAACCATATGAAGAGTAAATTAAAGTTAATGAAGGATTAGGAGAAAATATAGTTGTTTCTAAATGATTTGTTAATTACATTATTAATTCATATTGAAAGGTAAAAAAAAATTATTCATCTATTTATACATTATGGCAAATAAAAATGAGTTTGATGGTTGATATGCAATCGGATGGTCATCACGTTAGATCCAAATGGAGAAGGGGAGAGTTGGTATGTGTCATGCTTCAAGCCCATTTGGGTTTATTGCATAGCAAGGCAATTGCACTACACATGTAGAGACATGAAGAGCCTGTGTATAGGCAAAGCATTAATTCAGATGTGAGGCATTTGTGAGCACAAAAATAGCATTGATTAACATATACAATCACTCATGACTTCTAGATTCCACTTGCAATTTTCATTGTTGGAGAAGGTGGGTTTTTTTTTAACTCAAACTTTGTGACATGTGTGCACTAGGTCTAACTATTTCCCCTTTGGGCATTTTAGGTTCTTATTTATCCTATTGTTTCTCATGCATTTTTCTTCTCTCCCTCCCTTAATCGATTACTTGGTGTTTCCTCTCATTCCTTCCCTTATTCTTTGATGCATCAACTACAAAATCCTTCTAGTGTCCCCTCAAACTCTCAAGTTCCCCTTCCTTTCATGGTTGCTAGAGTGGTTTGGTCTCAAGGTTGTCCCTTGGAAACAAGCTTAGTCATATTTCCTTCCCCCTCCTTCCCGAATTAGCCACCCTCACTTCACATACTACCTTTGTCACATGATTTTACTTGAATATCACAATGCCTAAGCAATGGGTCATGGAAAGTTGTGGAGCAATGTATTATAGAGAATGGGGCATACTTGTGCTTAGTAACATGTTGAAACTTCAACGGGTAGATATAGGGAAAATACATTGGCATAGATAAATGGGAAAATCTAACATGTTGAGCAAGAAATCACTAGTGAGAGAGGTTGTCTTTTGGACATGAAGGTTGCTCGTAAATTCATTAATTGGATTTCGGATATGGATCATACAAAAGGGAGGATCAATCACTACATGCATGTCATTGACATATATTGGAATCTTAAGATGTCCATGGTACAAGTTCTAGTGGATGAGAACGCAGAAAGGGAGGAGATGTTGCTCATACAAGATGGAATTCAACTCATTACTTGAGGGCTAGATTAATGACTAGAGAGCATAGAGGCTCACTTGGGCATTCCCCTAAATCCAAGTTGTCCATGATTGGATTTTGGATATGGATAATACAAGATGGAGGATCAATCACTACATGCATGCCATTGACATATATTGGCATCTTAAGATGTCCATGGTACAAGTTCTAGTGGACGAGAACGCAGAAAGGGAGGAGATGTTGCTCATACATGATGGAATTCAACTCACTACTTGAGGGCTAGACTAACGACTAGAGTGCATAGAGGCTCACTTGGGCATTCCAAATGGAGAAGGGGAGAGTTGGTATGTGTCATGATTCAAGCCCATTTGGTTTTATTGCATAGCAAGGCAATTGCACTACACATGTAGAGACATGAAGAGCCTGTGTATAGGCAAAGCATTAATTCAGATGTGAGGCATTTGTGAGCACAAAAATTGCATTAATTAACATATACAATCACTCATGACTTCTAGATTCCACTTGCAATTTTCATTGTTGGAGAAGGTGGGTTTTTTTTTTAACTCAAACTTTGTGACAGGTGTGCACTAGGTCTAACTATTTCCCCTTTGGGCATTTTAGGTTCTTATTTATCCTATTGTTTCTCATGCATTTTTCTTCTCTCCCTCCCTTAATCGATTACTTGGTGTTTCCTCTCATTCCTTCCCTTATTCTTTGATGCATCAACTACAAAATCCTTCTAGTGTCCCCTCAAACTCTCAAGTTCCCCTTCCTTTCATGGTTGCTAGAGTGGTTTGGTCTCAAGGTTGTCCCTTGGAAACAAGCTTAGTCATATTTCCTTCCCCCTCCTTCCCGAATTAGCCACCCTCACTTCACATACTACCTTTATCACAGGATTTTACTTTAATATCACAATGCCTAAGCAATGGGTCATGGAAAGTTGTGGAGCAATGTATTATAGAGAATGGGGCATACTTGTGCTTAGTAACATGTTGAAACTTCAACGGGTAGATATAGGGAAAATACATTGGCATAGATAAATGGGAAAATCTAACATGTTGAGCAAGAAATCACTAGTGAGAGAGGTTGTCTTTTGGACATGAAGGTTGCTCGTAAATTCATTAATTGGATTTCGGATATGGATCATACAAAAGGGAGGATCAATCACTACATGCATGTCATTGACATATATTGGAATCTTAAGATGTCCATGGTACAAGTTCTAGTGGATGAGAACGCAGAAAGGGAGGAGATGTTGCTCATACAAGATGGAATTCAACTCATTACTTGAGGGCTAGATTGATGACTAGACAACATAGAGGCTCACTTGGGCATTCCCCTAAATCCAAGTTGTCCATGATTGGATTTTGTAATGGATAATACAAGATGGAGGATCAATCACTACATGCATGCCATTGACATATATTGGCATCTTAAGATGTCCATGGTACAAGTTCTAGTGGACGAGAACGCAGAAAGCGAGGAGATGTTGCTCATACATGATGGAATTCAACTCACTACTTGAGGGCTAGACTGACGACTAGAGTGCATAGAGGCTCACTTGGGCATTCCCCTAAATCCAAGTTGTCCATGATTGGATTTTGGATATGGATCATACAAAAGGGAGGATCAATCACTACATGCATGCCATTGACATATATTGGCATCTTAAGATGTCCATGGTATAATTTCTAGTGGACGAGAACGTAGAAAGGGAGGAGATGTTGCTCATACATGATGGAATTCAACTCACTACTTGAGGGCTAGATTGACGACTAGAGTGCATAGAGGCTCACTTGGGCATTCCCCTAAATCCAAGTTGTCCACGAAGGAGCAGGGAGGAACCAATAGTGCTTGAAGAGTTAGACTCTCCCAAAATTGGTTGATGCACTCAAGACTCTATTTGGCTTGGTTAAAGCCACACTATAGTAATTTTTTTCTTTTAGCTTTTTATGATATTAGTGTCTTTGAGCAGAGAGACTCATTCTATAGCCCAGTATGATGTGTAACTCTATCATCAAAGTTGAAATTTTGCTCATATCCACTAAAATAAAAAGTTTTAAAATTTTTAAAATATAAAAAATTAAATAACTATATCTCTTATATCTCTTACACAAATTCATGTGATACTATATATCTTACAGAAAGTCGTGATATTTACACTACATGAGTTTCTTGATCACGTTGTTTTAGCCCGTCAATCTTTGATATATTGCGATCAAAATATGACGAGAAGTTAACTGCAAATGTCTCACCAAAACGGTATGCTGTCCGTTTTTCAAATCTTTCAGGAAAGCAGACACGGTGCAGGAATCTGCCACCTTTCCCAAAAAAAATTTGGCTTCGTTCGATTGCCCAGGAATTCGTACAATAATTTAAAATTACAGTTTTAATGTGTGGTAGAGATGATAAGATGTTCGAATCTTTCCGAGAAGCGGACATGCTGCAATTTTCAAATTTCTCGTGTCATATTGGCTTTGTTTCGTTTAACTGAAATTCGTACAAGTGAGAGAACAGACTAGATGTGAATCAAGAAAATGAAAATTTGACTGGTATCTAAAACGACAATAAATATACAGTTTGTTAACTGACATTAAGTGAGTGAGAATTATATATATATATATATATATATATTGTTTGTAAAAATTTAATTATATACAATTCAGCTCATTTTTTTTCTCTGCAATAACTAAATTCTATTAATTGTAACTCAAAATAATTTTACATGGAGTTGACGCTACAAGGGTCAGAGCCCGAGAGCCATCAACGTTGCAGAACTGCCTCATTACAAAAAGAAATTGGGGAAAACAGTTACAAAGAGCTAACAAAACATTAGACCCAGACATAGGCTAATAGAAAGAGAGATACATCAGAAACAGATAAGCAGAGTTTCTGTGCAGACATCCTGTAAGAGGACGAACACTTTCTCAGAGGGAAGCCAAAACCTGAGACTGACGAAGTCGAGCCAGAGAGAAAAAAGCGTGGAGGTAGTCATTTGAGCAAAAACCAAGGACCAAAAGGAGGAGTGCAATCACAGATGTCAATCGGCTTCCATGTCCTCCCCATGAGTCTTCTCAACATCCCGACACGCGCTGCCAATTCTGAGATTCGCATTGCCATCCGTCGCCTGGCCGAGACTAGTGGTGCCTGTGTCCCTTTCCACATCAATTGGGCCACTGTCATCCAGAGGAGGGATACTTATTGGCTGAATATTCTCCTGACCAAGCTCTCCTACTTGCCTAATTTCCTGATCTCCCTCATCCATGGAGTGCTCACTGCTGTGAGAAGGGTTGGGCGCAATGCAAGACAGAGGGGAGATTTGATTTTGTTCTTCCGAAAGAATAATAGTAATGTGAGTAGTAATCAATGGCTTGTTCAAGTTACTCTGAAATTTGAAATGCGTCGTTTGGAAAGCACTGTTAGGAACAGGCTTGCAACCAGGGCTCAAGGGAGGCAAATCCTCTTGAAAGGAGGTGAGGTTAATGGGTGAGTGAGCTGGGTCTGCCGAATGGTTGACAGAAGGCCGATTGCCACTGCTTGGGCGTCCCCCAGAGCGGTTCCGCTTGCCATGGCGTTTCATTTTGACAAGCAAAGGAGAGGACATTGAAAAACCAAAGAGATTAGGGCAAGAAGTAGGGGAGTGGCCAAATTGAACCAGAGACCAGGGAACACAAACAGAGAAGACACGAGACAGAGAAACAACACAGTCAATACAAAAAACAAAGGCCTCGGACAGCTTACGCCGAATCACCGAACTAATCCCTCTGTGGAGAGCGTTGGCGCATTCGAAATACTGCCAAAGAGAACCAGAGCTAGCCTGGACCTTGCCTGTGATAACAAGCCTTTGCTTAACATCACAACGCACCTTAAACCATAGCCTGGAGCCAAAGGACTGAACGCCGTAGGTGAAATGTGCACAGGAGATCGCCATGATTATAACCATTACCAGGCTGCGTTGGAGCGCGTCCTTCTTAAATGCAAACATCCTGCATTGTCCTTCCCTCATTAATACATTCCCTCTGCGAGAGATAGAGATCCGGGGTGCCACGCTGCTCTGCAGGTGGCGGTACCTGAGTTCTTTAGTTTGCATGAGGGACATTCAATGTCCGAATGACACCCGCATCCGGGGACAACCCAGCTCATTTAATACCCATTGACAAATTAATTATTTTCCTTAATATATTAAGGACTACGATTTTTCTTGAAACTCACAAACTACGCTCGCCTCTATGGAAGTCGTCTGGTTCGAGAGGCGTACTTCAATTCCTAGCCCAACAAAATAAGCAAAACCTGAAGCGGAAACTTTTATCATATAGATATGGATATTTTATTTATAGTATACATTTTTTTATATTAAAATGTTGTTTTGTTATTAATATATTTCAAATATATTTAAATATTACTTAACATTAGATATTGAAATATTATATTTATTGATTTGCGATCTTCTTTTGTTATCGCCCCTAAAAGTTTTTACAACTAAGATGATAGAGATGTAATGAACTTAAATAGGTTTTCTTAAACCATTTAAATGATGACCTCTATAATATATTATATATATTATAATAATATATATATAATATATATATATATTTATATATACATCAAATAAAACATTATATTTCAAATAATAATAATAAATGTTCAATTAAAAAAATAAAAAAATAAACAATAATATATTAATTCAATTAAAAGTTTGAGCCTATTTATAATTTGTTTTTATTAAGAAAATCATCAATATATATATGAAATTAAAATAAGTTTTGAAATATTATATGAAATTTAGTATATTTTAAACAAGGTCAATACATTAGACCAATTGATTAAACAAAAATGTAATTTACTCTAAGAAATTTTATCATTTTATTAAACATAAACATATTATTTATAGTTTACATTTTCCAAATTAATAAACTGTGTTTTGTTTATTAATATATTTTTAAATACAACTAAAATTATTTACTTAATTATGGATATTAAAATATTATATTTATGATTAGCAATACGTTTTTTTAAACATTTTTATACGAAAAATCATAAAATATTTTGAGACATTAAAATAAGTTTTGATATATATATATATAATATAGCAATTATTTAGAGGATCAAATATTTCGAGGTGTAAAATTTTTTTAGAGTGTAACATTTGAGAAAATCTTTTCACTTCAAGAGATTTGGTCCCTCGTGGTGTTTGATAAATGGATCTATACTACTTATATACATATATACAGATATGCTATGGTGTATTTTTCGAGTGCTTCAATTGCATTTTTGAATTCATAAATAGATTCAATGATTGAAGTGCACTTTTAAATGAATAAATGGATTAATGACTTCAAAATAGTTTTAGAAACATGGATATAGACTACAAAGCATCAACTTGCAATTCCAACAAATCTTTAATAGATTTTAACAAAATTTATTTGAAAATCCACCTCCATAAAAATCAAAATATAAAATAATGACAAGAATCGAAATGTTTACCCTATTTCTTTTTTATTTCAATTGCTTTATATAATATACACAGCATGCTCTCTAAACAAATTTAGATTATTTATAAAATAATGAAAAAAATTTGAAATGTTTGCCATAATTGAATTATAAACATGTTGGATCGATTTGCTCAGTTTTTACTATTTCTAATTTACTTCAGTAGATACGATAAATGCAAAATTAATCGACGATGACATAGGAAGCGATGTTCTTGAAGGTTCTTTTTGGAATTTGTGTGTCCATTAGGTTATTCTGGTGATGATGATTCAGACTAGAGCTCTTTTTAGGGTTTCTGCCAATTTTTATTTTTTAAGTTAATTTTTAATCTTTGAAAGTTTATAAAAGAATTATAGAGATTCATTTATTAGATGTTAATATTTCCAACAAATCAGTATAATATTTAATTGTTATAATCCTACGTTGTAAAGTTTGATTGAAACTTCTACAATATCTTCATCTTGT
>APFE031758426.1:121525-155259 GCA_000404065.3 Pinus taeda | reverse complement strand
AAGTGTTAAAAGCCTGTTCCTTGGCACAGAGGTTGGGTTGGATGTGTTGAGGTGTTATGTCAATACCCTACCAAACACGCACTGACATATGGGATCTGTTAAGGTATTTCTGAGGAAGAAACTCTGATTAATTCTCTTCGACTCAATGAAAGCTTATATACCTGCGTCCAAAGACAAGTAAAATGTGTGAAGTAGAATTACAGCCCATTCAGAAAACGAGATGAGAAAGAATTCCAGGGATGACAAGATCAACCGATGTTTTTAAAAGATGCAAAAGCCTACAAGCATATTATCCCCGAGTCTCCATACAAAACTTCATTGAGGAATGAAAATGAGAATATTCACCAAATTGTTTTCAAGAAAAATCCTAACGGCCTCAACACAAGGAAACGCCACAAAATTCGCATCATCCAAAATCAGCAAAGAAAAAAATAGTTGGAGCAGTCAACCTCCGTGAAGGAGGAGTTTTTTAAATTTCTTGCGAAAGGAAATACAAGCATACTATCCCCGACTCTCTATATGACTTAAATAAACTAACTTAAACTGATTTTTTTCGAGATCATAAACTGGAAAAGCCCTGAAACTTTTCGAGTTCCATACCTAAACCAAGAAAATGAAAAACCCTAGGAAACCCTAAACCAAGAAACATTTCATGCTGGTCAGCTTTACTGATATATTCATGACTGATCATCTCTAATGGGTGTGCCTTCTGCTGATAACCAGAGACTATCAAGCAATGCGTTCCTTTTTGAGATCATAAACTGGAAAAGCCCTGAGACGTTTCGAGTTCCATACCTAAACCAAGAAAATGAAAAACCCTAATAAACCGTAAACCAAGAAACATTTCATGCTGGTTGACTTTACTGATATATTCATGACTGATCATCTTCGATGGGTGTGCCTTCTGCAGATAACCAGAGACTGTCAAGCAATGCATTCCTTAGCAAAAACAATCCACAGTGGATTCTTACGTGTCACCCCATATCTCAAACTGCGAGCTGGTGGATTTGCGACATCGTCCTTTGGGGTGGTGACTGTGCATATATGTCTTGCTTTTCCTCCTTTGGTTGTTCTTCCGAAGCCTAAGGCGCAATCTTCCAGCTTATGTCAATTTTGTTTCCAGTTTACATTGTTTCAGCAGTTGTCAATGGGGTCGTTGCTGGCTGAAGAACACACGGAGGCTTGCAACAATACAGAAACCAAAGAAGCTAATAAAATCCATGCTGCTCCAGTGATAGAGGCAGATAGTTTGAAGGCCATATCACAAGTTAAATTCCTTAAATTGACCCCCTTTGATCTGCCCAGTATTTGCAGTTGGAGCAGTATCAGATTGGATCTGAATTTATGAAAGCTTGAATCATGTTTTGGTTTTGGCTGTACCTTAAACCTAATTTATATATAAGGTTCAACTGAAAAAATTCAAGCATCCATGCTTATTAAAGAGTAAAGATCTCGGAGAATCAATGTTAGTTTTAAAATCGTAACCACTGAGATAATTTTATGAAAAATATATAAATTTGTAAAACATTGATTGATTAGTGCATAACGTTTTACGTTTTTATAAAGATGTTTAAATTTATAAAAATTAATATAATTTTAGAAAAAACTAACCAACTATTTTTATATCAAATATGTTGATATAGATAAATATTTTTAAAAATCTAAAAATTTAACTTTATTTTTAAACTTCTTTTTACATATAAGGATAAAGTTGCTAAGTTCATTTTTCAAATTATTGTTGATATTGATTATTATCTTATCGTTTATAAAACTAACTATCATATAATAATTGTGTTCTTTACTAGTACAATTAGATTATTAAATGTAATTGATATAATAATTGTGTTCTTTACTAGGACAATTAGATTATTAAATGTAATTGATATAAGCCCGATAAGCTTATATGGACACATTTACTTGACTTATCAAACTAATAAATATACGAATAATATTGTAAATTTTCAATGAGTTTAAGGATATGAGAAATGAAATGTTTATGTTAAAGGCCATAAACATTTTAGTATCCGTAGATTATTAATATTAATTTTAGTATCCGTAGATTATCTATAGTATTGAATAGCAAATCAATTAATATATTATTCTGAATTTAAATCATATAATATATACTCTACCATATGCAATATTAATAATACTTTACCGGTTGATACATAAGGTTTGTAAGGTTTATCTTTATAGAATAAATCATGAATATCTCTGCAAACTATAACCTTTAAATTAAACAAGCTTATTTTATATCAACAAATAAAGATAACATGATTACATTTTGACAGTAGAGGATGAAGAATTTGAACAGATCAAGCCCTATGAAAAGTTGTCTCTTTTGCAAAATTGAACATTCAAAATTTTTACAAGTATCCAGTACAATCCAATCCACCAGCGACATTGGAAAAGTTCACCCACCATCAGGGCCTTTACTTGCAGATGGCATAGGCTTGTTGGATGGCCATCTTCTCTGGTTTAAAATCATCCTCGTCCTCCTACTGGTCTCATCAATCACATTGCTGATCTTTTTCTTGGGTTGTATCCTCCCTTCCATTGGAAAAATGTCATGCTTTATGGGCTTTGGCAATGGCCTAATCTCAGGAACAACAGCAGGAGCACAGGCAGTGCTGCCTTCTTTTCTCTGGTTCAATACATTATTTTGTTGTGTTTGTGCTCTGGGATATGGTGAGCTTTGGCTATTCACCACTTTTATCATAGTCTCATCATCTGTGGTGTAATCCACACAATCTCCTCTCTTGGGTTTGTTTGCTGATCTTGCAGGACTGAGGTTTATAATAGGATTTGTATTGGGTGGATCATTGGGTCCTGGTTCATACAGTATATTTGAGTGCATTTCTATAGGATTTTTTAGTTCAAAACTATTTTTGGGCTTCAGGATCACTTGGGTTGACATCTGCTTCATTATTGATCTTGATGCGGTAAAAGAAAATGATTCTTCTTCTTCTTGCTCTTGTGGGTTTTTCAATTTGTATCTGCACGGAAGAGGTAAAATAATTGTATGGAGAGGAGGACTCACATCACAATGGTGTGATGAATCCAGAGCTAATGTCTTTTTCATTCATTTATTCTGCTTGCTCCTCCACTCGTTCAGCGTCCGCTTGGTTGCAGGTGGGAGAACAGCTGAGTTAGGGTTATTATTGTTCCATAGCAGCAGAGACTGATCAGGTGTTTGATCAACTTCCATGTTTTTTCTGCGACCCACTTTGTTATTCTGTCGATTTTGTGAAGCACGACGATGGATACTGCGGCCCCTGGCATGGGGGTTATTGAAGATTTGGGTTATTGAAGATTTTCATGCTTGGGGTTTGAATTTTGGGTTGCTCATCGGGCAACTTGCTATCGAGCTTATCAAGGCCTTTTTTTATGAAAAGGCTGCATAATGGGCAATGGAGAACCCATATTATGAGCAGGATGAACAATGGGAAAATAATTGTAGCTGGGGTCTTGCTTGTTGCGAAGATTACAAGGGTGCAAGCGATTTGGATAGAGGTGTACTATACCACTTCTTTTATCGAACTGAACTGCCTTGATGGGACTGAACGCAGTGATGGGTCTGCCAATAATAATGTTGCGTTGTCAACGAAACGCAACGGTGCCAAGGTCTGAAAGGCCATCTGCAGAAAATACCCAACACAGTGAGTCATTATAAGTTGTGTACCATTACTGGATATTAAAAGCACAATCATCAATTCACTGAGTGAGAATTAATTCTTGGGAAGGACAACATTCTAGGCTAAACCCAACCACCTAGGTTAGACCCAATTGGCAAGTCCATTCAGATTCTTTAATTATGGGTGGGAGGACATTCTCAACCACCTAGAGTAACCCAATTCGCAAGTCTATTCAGATTCTATGTAAAATTCGATCAATTATAAACGAGGTAAATTCTTATAGAACTCAAAACCAACTAAATGATGACATGGGTTTACACTGTACAACCAATATGACAAACTAATGCATTTAGGGTCAATATGGATTCTTAACTAAAATAACAAACTGAAACATTCAATAAGGGCATTTGGGAAGGTACCCATATCATGGAGTTGTATGCAAGGTTATAGCAATGCTGGGCACCGGGATCAAACTCAAAACCAACCGCCTGTGATTCTTAACTAAAATACTAAATCGAAACATTCAATAAGGGCATTTGGCAACGTACCCACATCATGGAGCTATATGCAGGGTTATAGCAATGTAGGGCACAGGGATCAAACTCAAAGCCAACTACCTATGGATATGGATTCACCGGCAAATTTAGAGAGAATACATCCATTTCTATATATTCTTTGATGCTGTGTAGCAGTAAGTTGGTTGGCTCTATTGGGACAGCGCAATCAGAAGACTAACCATCTATTTTGATATACATTGATAAGACTATGCAGCTTGTTCTATTAATCATGCACTTGTTGAATTACAATGAAGACACATATTTTTAGGAGTAAGTGTGTAACCTTGGCACTTACAACCAAAGGAATCAATACTCTGAAATAATTAAGTTGAGGCTTATCATTGCACCCAGATGACATGTACAGTTCAGTATGAAAAGATTATAACAGTGTCCCAAACAATAGAAAAGAAAATCTAATCAACTTTTTTTTAACATATATATAAGCCTAGATATATGTTTACTGAACATCGGTGAAGAACTCAGAGGTATCAGGTCTTTCAAGATAGCAATCTTTTCCCAACTTTTTGCACTATCAAAAGGGTTTACATATCAGAAAGATTTGATCCCTTTCAACAGTTGACAAATCCAGGGTTGATATAAATATACATTGGTTTACAAGCATCCAAAAACACACCGTTCTCTGTCCCATCAACAGAAATTCATACATGTCCATATTGTCAAGGAAATGATAACTTGGAGCAATTTGTTGGAACAATGCAGCCAGAATACCAACTATCTATATAAACATACACTCACACAATAGACATACATTCACATAATTCTCTAGCCTTTCTTATTATGCATGCACTTGACATTTATGCAAATTTCTTACTGTATACCTGATGAGCAGAGAGGATTACAATGACGATGCAGCCAGAAGACCAACTATCTATGAAGACATACATTCACAGAATTATATAGCCTTCTTGTTATGCATGCACTTGACATTTATGCAAATTTCTGATTATATACCTTATTAGCAAAGAGGATTATAACCACAACAATCAATAGTCACCCTTGAAATAATTAGCTTACTAATAACTATAATCAGCAAGTTTTCAACTAGGAAGCTGGACATGTACTAAGTGGTCTGCTAAGTACCTTGACTTAGATCTGTGTGAACTAGACACATGCAATTTTGAGCTACACAAACTTTAGGTCTATATTGGACCTGAGTTTAGATGGGCTCGTGCAAGTATTTGGATTCAATGTACTTTATATATTATTTAGATTAAATCAAAATGTATCATTAAATGCATTATTACACGAACACACACACACACACAAAAACTAGAGTTGATAGATCATTTACAATCTTACCAGGCTATATAATGAACCCATTTCTCTCGTACAAACTTCAAAGACATAAACAGAAGAGTTGATAGAAAACTTACAACCATACCCAAGCTATAGAATGCACCCCATTTCTCTCATTACAAGAATCCATGACAACAAGGTCAACAAAATCAAGAGTTGATAGATCACTTACAACCCTAGCCAAGCTATAGAATGCACCACATTTCTCTCATCACAAGAATCCATAACAATAAGGTCAACAAAATCAATTATAGGAGTATTGGACAACTCTTTTAAGAGTGTTCAAGTAGAATAGATACACTATGGTGGTGCATGTTTGTTAAAAGGGGACTTCTTTCAACAAAACTTTTCATGCCCATATGAATATTCGAAGGAAATCGAAGAAAGTAAGAGCAGGCAAACTATGTATACATGTTTTATTTATAACAAAGGCTTTATGTTTTGGCTGATGCAAACCTCTCAAATGGCTGGTTCAAATCTCTAGAGCCCTGGTGAGAATATTGGTGCTTATACACATGGGTCAGCTTTGCTGGCTCAAAATTAAAAAAAAAAAACCCTTCCAATGTATATTTGAATAGATGATGAAAATTTTGTGACAAAACATAATATTACAATATAGCTTCCTATGTGGATTCAAAGAGATGATGAAAATGAGATGAGCCAACATGGTATTGCAATTTCCTATAGTTAGTGAAAATGATTTAAATGGAACTCTGCAAATAGGTTTTTAGGTCATGATCTCAACTTACCTCTATGAATAAGCCAACAACCATAGCAAGAGGAATTTTTGCAGTGACCCAACTTAATCCTAGAGCAAGCAGAAGGCCTGACAGCAAGGAAGCAATCAGGCCTGAAATACGCTGGACTCTAATATCATTCTGGGACTCCTGGCTCTCCAGATCCGAATGTTTCTCATGTGTAAGAGCTTGGACATGCTTCAGGCTCTGTTAAGTGTACATGACAAGAGGAATATTTGAGATACTTGAATTATATTTGAAATAATTGAAGTCTACCAATAATTTTGACTGTCAAGTTGTTGATTGCAGTAGAAGCAGGTTTCATCTCTGATATGTTCAACACACTTTTACCTGAAAGAAAAGACTGTAGCAGAAAGGCAACCCAAATATGCCACACATAAATACAAGGATGGCTATAATTGATATATCCCAGTTTCTTGACATGGTCCTTCTTGCATTGGGGCCAACTTTATTCTGCAGCGAAAGGGATTATTGATTTCATTTAGGCTAAACTTGGGTCTGATTCAGTCTAATAGTGACCCTGTCCTGTATTCCAGTCAATATGGACTAAGAGTAGAGAAAGAGATGACAATAAATGGCACCCTAATAAATTCTAGAAAGTTAAAAGCAATAATAGTAACCTCTGCTTGATGAAACTAAAAAGTAAATTGGGGATGCCAGAAGGATTACTTGTATCAAAATGGAAGCAGCATTGTGGTCTACAAAAATCATGGATGCAAGCAATGATCCAGGAATTACTGCCAGAAAAATTGCCCATAAGGGAACATTCTTCAGCGTCACTAAACTCCCAAGCTCAGTGACTCCATCCGTTCGAAATCCAGTTCTGGGAAAATCCGCAAAGTCAAATATCCAGAGTTTTTTTTAATGAAATCCAACCAAACTGTAAAATTAATCTTACACATTCGGTAAATCCGCAAAGTCGAATATATCTGGAAAGTCACGAAGAAATTGATAAAGCGCTCAAGGTGACATTTTACCCAATCTTGTGATTGATGATGACTCAAGACATTGAACCAACCACATAATTTGATCCCCAGATTCCGGACCGTTTTCAAATCTGACCGGATGCCTTTCACATTCTTGATTGTTTTCAAAATGCAGCAAGGTCCCATATAAGTTTATTCTCCCAATTTGATGCTACACATTATGGCAGCTATAGACGATCTTTCCACAAAATTAATTGCATTTCTTTCCGGTTACTATTACATTCTATAGAAACGCTTGCATTTCATGATGTTTTATACTACATTCGTAATCAACGCATACTGAACAGGCCGATGCCAGCGACAATATCAGAAAGATTAATCAAAAAAACTTTGCAAATAAATAATGTACATTGAACAGAGCAATGCTAACTATACTACCGACGAGATTCACTAAAACATTATTCACACTAATTAACATAAATCACCTCTACTTCAAAGACCGGTTGAATAAAAAGACAAAGACTACGAATAGCACTCATCTTAAATATAATCTCTCTGTCTGTCCTCAGTTTATGAGGCCAGCATGGTTTGCCCTAATTAGTAGTAGGTGGTGACATCATCATGGCTCTCCTAACAGATATATATTCCGCCGGATCTGGCATCGCTTCTTTCACTACATCGAATTGACAGAATCGATCCAGCCATGCGCTCAACAACGGCATTTTCTCTGCATCTATTAAAACACTGTCGGTAGCCTTCTCCACGCCTGTGATAAACGCCGAAAAACTACCCAAGGCGATGTCAATCAAGTCGATCTCATCCCCTCCAAAATATGGTTTTCCTGCAAAGCAGTCGTTGGTTCGCAGAGCTTCCTCTATCAAAAGAAAATTTGTAACGGTAACTTCCACTTCTTTCTGTAGCTGCTCACCTTGCGCAAATAAAGTTGCTCGCATAGATGGAAAGAGCTGAACGCACACATTGAAACCACAAGTATATTGGTTACAGAATAGAAAAAACATAATTGGAACTTTCGAAGACACAAATTCCAGACAAAGAAAGGGTTGATGAGATATGAATGTAGGCGATTATTAATGAATTAATTAAATTACCTTGTCGTCGACAAAAGCAGCCCAAAAGCGAGCAATGGCTCGGTCATATGGATCTTTGGGCATAATATTTGGTTCTTTATTGCCCCATGCCTCCTCGATGTATTGCACAATAATCATGGATTCACAAACAGGTTTCCATTGTGGATAAGCACTGGAACTTTCTTGTGAACAGGGTTTGATTTCAGCAGCAGCTCGCTCTTAGGGTGCATGAAATTCTCTTGGATGAACTCGTAATCGACACCTTTAAGAGCCAGAGCAATGCAAACCCGCACCATGAAAGGACTCAGAGTCACACCTAGCAGCTTTACTTGCTCCTTTTCTCCCTCCTTCGCCATTTCTCTGAAATTATATGTGTCTTCCTCTTCTATGTCATATATGCTATGCTAATTCTCCCCGACTACTCTATATCGCACCAGGAAGAGTTCCGACCTTGCAGTCCAGATTTCAGAAGGGTTTTGGGGGCAGGAGGATACAGGGGATGCCATTGCCAATGCACTATACAAACAGAGAGCTGGGCGCACAGATAAAAGTGAAACGTTTTTTAAGATTTTTTAATGTTTTAAAACATTTTTTATTAAATCAGACTGCTGATTTTTGTTTAATCGTCTAACAAGAGATCTAACGGCTACGATTAGGACAGAAAGGCATTTGGGGGAGTTCATTTCAGAGGGAAACGCCTTACGGCGTAAAAATTTCTGCTAGATTTTTTCAAAATATAGCCAGAATTTCCATAACTTTCAAAGAAAAAACATAATTGTTAGACTACTACAAATTTATTATGGTTTAAAATATTTTAATTAAAAATAATAATATTTAACCCATTTGAATGATTGAATATTAATTTATAAATAATATTTTATAAAAAAAATACTTTCTCCATTAAAAATATATAATAACAATTTTATTTTAATTTTAGATATTTCTTTTATAATTAAAACATGATTTTGATACATATTAACCTAGTTATATAATTAATAGGTTCATAAATATTAATAGAGGTCACTTCATAAATTTTGAAAATAAGTGTTATTGATACTTCTGACTAGGAGATACTAGGCATACACCACTTAAGTGCAAGTTGACTTTCTTATGTTCCATCTTAAAGCTGTAACTAGAATATCTATCAAAGACAGTATTAGTCAAATACAAGAGAACTCAGATTATGTACAAACACTTTATCTTCTTGACACTAAGGAACTTCAGGCTAAAGCCAAAAAACTCGGAACCAAATATTTGCATCTTGGGTGCATAAGGGTAGGGATCAATCCCTTAGTCCATAGAGGACTGAATACTTTTGTTCTTGTCACAGTTAGATATCTGACACATAACAAGTATTTAGATTCATTGATAGGAGGAATGGTTGCTCCATTATCAAATGGACCAGTGTACTTTGATTTCTATCCCAACTTTTCTATATATACATTTGATGAGCACATGAAGGATATTTTACAACTACAGATTCAAACAATAGGGTTTGATATGAAGAAAAAGAGAAATAATATTGCCATTCAAACTCATGGTTGTTTTAGACACACAAATACCCTCTATCATGCGGTTCTCCATGCTCCCAACAAAGAATCCAAATCTAGTGTGGTTGTTCTAACAGATACCCAGAATCAAAAGATAGAACATTAGATTATTAAATGGGAGGACCTAAGTTTCCCAGAACATTGGGTTGTTGATAACCCAAAATCTCCAACATTGCAAAAGATTGCTTCTGCTGATATACAAGAAGGACCATCATTTGCTGTAGTATCCTTTCCTAGAAGATCTACAATAGATTGCAGAAGAATCGATTTAGCTTGCAAAGCATCATCCATGTATATTGATCCACAAGTAGTAGATACTACCAGTTCTTTTACACCATCTGTAAATTTCCCTCATATAGATCTATTTGAATATGCCCAGATTGTAAATATTTCATCCTTGCAAGTCATTTGCCCAAGCTGCAATCAAAAGATAAATCTCAGTAGCGTTTCTGATTCTATCATACATCAGAACCACCATCCAAGAACACGAGTATCTCCTCCTACAACTTCTGTCACTCCGTGTCCAAATCCTAAGTGTTTTGAAATACCTTTCCCTCTTGATACTAATCATGTATTAATGATTCATGAGCTTCCATCTTTGGAAAATGAAGCCCCCCGCCTCAAAGACATGTTTAGCAAAATTCTCCTACTCGTATGCCTCGCTATGGTCTAGGATATCTTAAACAACTTGATGAAATAATCCCTCAATCCAGATTTGACAACTTTGTGCCTTCTGATTGTAAGAAGCCGTCAAAATCAGAAATGCACAAGTTCTTTTTGGTTATGGAAGGATGTAAGAAGCATACAATTGATCATCAATGGATGAAAAATATGCTTAATTGGGATTTACACACTCATCCTAAGGCTGAAAATTTTGACCTTACCACTCCATACCCAAAAAAAAACAGATTATCCCATGAATGGAAAACATATATGCAAAAGAACAATCTCTGGCTGTCTTTTTATGAATGGAAGAGGAAGCAAGAAAATACAAATGTACAAATGGCAGATGTTGAATCATCCTCAACAAAACATTCTTGGACTGCCATAGATGGCAGTAAAATTGAAACTCCTACCACCTTCTCTCCTTACAAAGGCATTGTATTAGGAGAAACACAGAACAATGCTAAAGCCATTCCGTTGGTCATAAAAGATGACAGTGCCCTTGGCATTGATGGTAGGATACAGAAAGCCAATGAACAGATAAGCTAGACAAATACAACAGTAAAAGGGCTAGAAATGAATTGTGCAAAGTCTATTGAAGTTAAAAAATATTTTGACAGTATACAATTCTCTGTAAATAGTATTAACTGAACTTTGAATGATGTGAATTATTCCACTACTATATTGAAAGGTTTTGTTAAAGAATCCTTAACAAGGATAGAAGATGTTGAAAGGAAAGTAGATATGGGAAAACAATCTACTCAGGAATCTATTGAAGAACTGTCTGAAAAGTTTGATAAACTTCATATAGCCCCCAAAGATAAACCGATTCCTGTTTTTTCTCTATTAAAGAGATCTGTAAATATTCAGCATCCTGTTAAGCCTATTGATATATTTCCTTCTCTCTTCCCTAAAGAAATGGCCGAAGAAAAATCTGAGCCAATGACTATCCCCTCACTGTTTAAAGAAGTAGAGCAACCTGAAAGCTCAGAACCACATTTGTTCTCTATCTATGAGCCTCTCCAAAGTCAATATACCTGGTATCCAGCACCTGATCTCAGTGGAAAAGGGAAACTTCCAAAAACACATAACTTCCATCCTAAATCACACAGAGAATGGAATATTGACAATCTGAGTGTTGCTCAAATTCGACAAATGATAGATCTTATGTTTACAGAATAGATGCTTATGTGCCTAAGGGAAAAAAATGAAATAGAAGCTTGTAAATCTATTGTTTAGTGCTTTACAAGAACTGTGTTGAGATGGTGGGAAACAGTGTCATCACTAGCAATAGTGGAAAAAATGGAAAATGAAATCTTGAAAGATGAAGCGAGAGATATCATTCATAATTCTGATGGAGATGCACAAAGAAATATGATTGGGGCACTGACTTCATTCATTTTAGAACATTGGTGTGGAGGAGAAGTTGAACTTGCCAATAAGCATGAGATAATTCTCATGAATATTAAATGTAATAAAATGTCTCAGTATGAAGATTTTCATAGAGACTAGATTTAGAGAATACATGAGGTTAAAGATAGCAAAAATCTTTTATGGAAACAAATCTACTTAGCAGCATTGCCTTCAAAATTTGTAGATTATCTAAGACAACAAGATGCTTTTCAGTTGCCTTTTGAATCCTTTACTTGGAGAGAAATATACAACATCATAACAAAAGTTCTGATAAATCTATGCACTAGTATGAAAGTTAGTAAATCTCTGCAGAAGATGTCAAGATTACTAGACAACAAATCCATTTGTAACAAGTATGGTCTTACTATAGATCACCCCATAATAAAAAGAAGAAAAGCTAAAAAGAAGGCCAAGAAAGAAAAAAGATGAGAATATAGAAAATATCCACAAAGGAAAAAAAGGGACCAAGAAAAGATACTATAGATATGTGCCAAAAACACATTACTATGAACCCAAATATATTCATTTGCAGACACATAAGAAAGATCAGTGGAATAAATTGATTTGTTGGCTCTGTGGCCAACCTGGACATACATCCAGTTGCTGTCCTTTATCAGAAGAATCTAAAAGAAAGAGAGGAAAGAAATCCTTTGAAGCTGCAAAGAAGAAAATGACAGTAAAAATAGAAGGCATGGTGCCGACCCTATGTTATAAATGTGGTTCTAAGAATCACAAATCTGAAAATTGTCCAAACATCTCATTTAGAGAACAGATACAACAATGACAACTCTGTTCAACATTTGAATCCTCTGAAAGTTCTTCTTAAGAATGCTATGATGAAGAATTAAATATGCACATGAATGAATGTGACTACACTGATTCAGACAACTGTCAGTGTGAATCAAGCACTGAATCAGAAATCTCATCTGATGAAGACAAGTTTCTTAGCCAAAGGAGAAGGTTCTCATGGTACAAACCATGGACGATGCAGAAACAAAGCTACTTACACAGATCAGAACATTGGGAGAAGGAGAAATAAAGGAAAAGTTACTAAAAACTTTTCTAAGCACAATGCACAAAAATCAGGGGAGCAGTAGCAAGACTGCCTCTAAAACTGAACCAAAGGCATTATTCATCGACGCCTCATTTGAAAGAAATACAAGATCTTTCTAAAGAAGTCAACAAAAATCTAAGACCAGAGCCCTCACATTAGGAGAAGTCAGCCAAGAGATTCATCATCTCAAAAAAGAGATTGTCTCTCTAAAAGCATAGGTCTCTGAGTTAGAAAAAGGGAAGAAAACTGATGATGCATTTGATGAATACTACACTAACCCAAATATTGAAATATTTGAAGGAAAAAAGGATGATACTATAGGATTCACCGACATGAGAGTAATGGCTATCCAGTATCAACAACATCATGTTATGCTAGATATTTGTATAAATGGTGAAATGTTTTCCTTAAGAACACTTATTGACTCCGGGGCAGATGTCAATATTTTAAATTCAAAAGTAGTCCCTGCAAAGTACTAGGTAAAATCTTTTAGACAAGCGATTAGGTTAGGAAACAAATATCTACTATATGAATTCCCTCAAGCCTCTATTTGCTTTAAAGAGCATTGCATCAAATTAAAATTTGTTGTTGCAGACATTCCTGTTGACTATATTTTGGGGAATGTATTTTTCGCAGCTGTGGAGCCACATGGATCAACCAGATTGAAAAATGGCAAGGCTAGTTATTTTATATCTGTACTAAGCTCATATGGAAAACTACAAACAATCAAGTTACCCTTTGTCTCTACTCCCAGACTGTCTACTATGGTACAAGCAATGCAGCAGATTGAAAAGGCAAAAAATAAAATTGAAGAGCTCAAGGAGCTAAAGACCACCATAAAAATAGGAGACTATCTTCAGATTCCTATAATTAGCAAAGGATCTCAACTCTGAGATCACAGATAGAAAAAGAATGTTGTGCTGAAGAACCAAATGCATTTTGGCATAGAAAACAACACTGTGTAGAATTTCCCTACAGAGATAAGTATGAAGGGAAACCCTGCAAAAGCAGAGAATCCCTATGAACAAAGAATATAGAGATCTCTATCAAAAAAAGATAGAAAGCCTCCTGGAAAGAAGATTGATTAGAGAATCCAACAGTCCTTGGAACTGCTATGGTTTTTATGTTAATAAACATTCAGAACAGTTAAGAAGTATCCCAAGACTGGTCATAAACTATAAACCTCTGAACATTGTCCTTTCAGATGATACTTACCCCATTCCGCAAAGGAAATCTTTAAGCAAGAATAGCACGGGCTAAAGTATTTTCTAAATTTGATATGAAATCGAGATTTTGGCACGTGGCAATTAATGAAAATGATAAGTTTAAGACTGTTTTCAGTGTCCCAGAAGGACACTATGAATGAAACATCATGCCTTTCGCACTAAAGCATGCCCCTCCAAATTCCAGAAGGTTATGGATAATATTTTCAAGCCATATTTTGATTGGTTACTAATATACATTGATGATATACTTATATTTTCTAAAAACGTCCACGATCACTTTAAACATATCTAGAAATTTGTACAACTTGTCAAAACCAATAGATTGGTTCTTAGCAAAAAAAAAGATTAAATTATTTCAAAGAAGTATCAAGTTTCTTAGCCATACAATTAAAAATGGGTGCAGTGAATGCCTAGGAATAGCAAAGGGCAATATCAAAATTTGTCTTCCTCAAACGGAGGGACAGGCTGTGGACGTTGGCTGCTATCTACGATATGCCACGTATCCCTTTTTCCCGAGCAACGCCACCACGGATCTCACTGCCCTCTTCTCTTCAGGTTCTGAAAATTTCCAATGCCTTAGTATCTTCCTTCTACTCTGTTAGGTCTAACTTTTACATTTGCCCGTTTGGTTTTGAAGTATGGAAATTACAATACTATGGGTAGGAAGCTGCAATTTTTTATTTTGAATTAAGAGGATCTATTATTTTATTGATTATATGTACAATTAAAATATTATTTTATGTACTCGTGCCTAAAAACAAATCGTTATATTTCTTAATCCATGCATAACACTATTTAAACTATTCGTTTAAGGTATTTTTTAAATGTTATTATGTGAGAGATATTTATTTAATATTTTATTATTATAAAAATATTTTATATATTTTGTGAAAATAAATTAATCCTAGTCCATCCATAGAATATTTAAACTATTCGTTTAAAATATTTTTAAATGTTATTATGTGAGATATTATTTATTTAATATTTTATATTATAAAAATATTTTATATAATTGTGAAAATAATAATTTTTGATCCGTGTATAAATATATTTTTTATCTAAATAGAAAGTGTTTAATTTATTGATTAAATAGATTTTCCACGTTTGGTTAACTTTTAATTAAAAAATTTAAATTTTTAAAAAATTTAGATATTAAATGGTTTAACATGTAAAATTTGAATTTTTAATTTTTTTTTTCCAGATAATTTATTTATACATTCAAAATTACAATTTAAAAAACAAAATACCATATTCTTTCTTGAAATAAAACAAAAGAAACGCGATCTTGGAGAAGGCCACCCATCCGCCCAGCCAAAAATAACAAGAGTGAATAACGAGAAATGATGATAGATCATTCTGTAGCACGGAGAAACAAAGCTTTCCTCGGCAATGAATTTGTGAGCCTACCTAATGACCGACCTTCCTTTTTTCTCATGGGCGGTGAGCACAATAAACTAACGGGTGGTACCCAACCACCCATGCAGTGCGAGTAGCAGCCATGACGCTCTAGAGCCATGTAGTGTTACATTTAGGTTTTTAGGTTTTTGTTTTTGTTTGGTTATTTATGAAAAGGTTCATTTCATTTATAAATTAGACTATGTTTTTAAAGTATATAATAAGAGTTGTTTTTAATTCGATTTTTTGAATTTTCAGATGTTGGAATTTGGTGGAAAAATTTGAGGTGAAATCTTGATTTGTGTTATGTAAAGTGGTTTTTTGACTATATATATGAATTCAACACCCTCAAAAACCTCTAGGGCACTTAGATTGTGCAGGGTTACCTATCAAACTTGTGATTTCAATAAATTCTTGAGAGATTTTAGAGAAATTAGATAGGAAAAACTCCCAAAAAGTACAACTCGGTATATAATATGGTGGGATCAAAATTTATTGGAGTCCTCTACCGAGGTAGAGGAATTGCACGGACAACCAAAAGTGGCCAGAATCGGGTAAACAAAATTCAAAAAATCTTGTAGAGGTAGTGTTTGAATCATGTTTTTGATGGTAGAAATAGATTCAGCACCATCAAAAACTTCTAAGGCACTTAAAAGTATGAAGTTTGACAACTTTTACTTGGATTTAGAAAAGTTTCTGCTAGATTTTTTCAAAATATAGCCAGAATTTCCATAACTTTCAAAGAAAAAAAAGATAATTGTTAGACTACTCCAAATTTATTATGGTTTAAAATATTTTAATTAAAAAAATAATATTTTAACCAATTTGAATATTTTTAATATTAATTTATTAAATAAATTATTTATTAAAAAAAATACTTTCTCTCCATTTAAAAAAAATAATTAAACAATTTATTTTAATTTTAGATATTTCTTTTATAATTAAAACATGATTTTATTTTTTTGGACAGAAACGGTTATGGGGTATTTATATTCATCTTGGCCTGAATGCCGAAAATTTGATTACATTGAGGACGTCTATGTCCTAATGCATCTCCCTGCTAAAAATGAGAATGCAGCTGAAGCTTGAAGACTTCTTCCTTGATAAGGAATCTATATTTTCGATTTCAGAGATTTTTCCCCACTTGAACATACAAACAATTTTATTTAAGAGCAGGCAGTAAAACATGGCAGTGATCAGCTTATGGGATGGGTTCCCATGATTCTTCTTCGTCTTTCATCTTGACCCCGGCATAGGGGAGGGCAGCGTTGTTGGCTTCAATGTCCACCTCTTTATTATGAATTCTCAACACATGATAGAAATTCAGCTTCTGAAAAGCGTTTTCCAAGCCCTTGATTCTGGATATCAGCCTTGCTAGTTTAAGATCGAACGTTGGGGAGTTGGAAATCATTGCATTTATAATGATCTAGGAGTCACCTATAACAATAGCTTCACTTATATTTAAATCTTTGAGGATCTTGAGGCCTTGATGGAGGGCCAAAGCCTCAGCTTGAATGCTGGATGAATGTCCAAGCCCCCAAGCAAGGAATGAATTTTTTCCCCAAATGGATTTACAACAACACCTCCTGCACCAGCTTTGCCCGAATTTCCCTTTGCTGCCCCATCAAAGAAGAGAGAGTGCCTTGAGTGCGATTTGAGCCAATTTTGAAAGTCAGTTTCAGATTTTCTTGTTTGCTAGTCTTTAAGAGGAGGGGCGTTTCTGACTGCTGGTTGAAATTGCAAATCAAGGAATGATCCCCAAGCAATGTCCTGTTGGCTGAGATTAGAGTCATCTTTTATATCAGTCAAGCACTCCTTTATATGACATTTAGTTTTGATTTCTAAGACCTTGTGATTTTGATTAGTATTTATGAAAATTCTTCTATTTCATTCTAGCCATATCTGCCAACAAATAACCTTTGGAAGGATAGCCCATGCAGTTTTGATTACCTGATTTTTAGGAGGAGGGCCAAGATATTTGATTGCCCAGTTAGAAAAAAGATCAGCAGCGGAACAAGGCAATAGAAAGTTGGGATCCAAATTGTGAATAAAGGAGAACTAGATCTGCTTAGAGAAATTGCAATCAAGAATTAAGTGGACTGTTGTTTCTGCATTTTCTTTGCACAACGAGTAGATGGAGGGATCGTGGAACCCTTTCCTCTGCAAGATATCATACGTTAGGATTCTGCCATGGCATAGAAGCCAAGCAAAGAAGTCGACCTTGGGCCATGAAGGAAAACGCCAGACTCCCTGCCAAGGTGTTGGGTTAGGGGGGACGTAAGGCCTCTCATTCAGCTTGGTGTATCCCATGGAGATAGTGTAGCCTTTGTCATTCGGTCCCCAGCCTTTTGAATCTCCTTTCCTCATGTGCGTGGGCGCCAAGCTGTGAAGGAGATCTAGCAACGTGGACCATTCGTTGAGCAGATGAGCCGGCACCTCAATACGTTCCAACCTGCCCAAACAGAGTTGCTTCAAAGAGAGATATCCCACAACGAACACAACCCCTCTCTATCCATCCAGCATCGCAGCGCTCTAATGGAGGCTCTGTCTTCAATTGGGTCCATATTCATGATTTTATCAGTCCGGATATTCATCTTTTTGCCGTTTCCTGGGATCTAGTAGGAGTGTGCTTTGATTAAAGGAGCAGCTTTGACAAATAGCTTGAGGAAAGGCGAGTTAGTCAAAAGGATCACGTTTTCGAAACATCTTGAATGAGGGCCTTTGAAATACTTTTTCCAGAGAGCCAATTGGGCCCAGCCAGGCTTGGGCGCAATGATCCTCCAGATATACTTAGCTGTTATAGCCACATTCTGCTGACAGAGATTTTTGAAATTCAATCCACCCTCCCACAGTGGCTTGGAGATGGTTTCCCAGCTGATAAGGGGAATCTTTTTTTCATTCTGTTTTCCGCCCTTCCAAAAGAACCTGCGCATAAACTCTTCCATTTTTTTTAATATGATTGTCGGAGTGAGAAGTCCAGCAAATTGAAATAGAGGGAGGCTAGTGAGCACATATTTTATTAGGACAGATTTGCCAGCAGCGTTGAGCCAGGAGTAGCCCCAGGCTTGGATCCTAGACTTGAATTTTTCAAGCTGAGGGAGCTAGTCTTTGCTTGTAAGTCTCTTATGAGAAACAGGGAGGCCCAAATATTTGAAAGAGGTCCAAGAAGAGGAGGTTGCAAAACCCAAGCATCTAGAAATAGCGGAGAGCAATCTGGGCGAAGTGTTCCAGGTGAAGATGTGGCATTTGTTCTTGTTTACAGTGCTACCTGAGGCCTCACTGAATTCATCCAAAACTACTTTAAATTTAGAGGCGGAGGAAAGAGAGGCATTACCTAAAAGCAGAGTGTCATCCGCAAAAATTAAAACATGATTTTGATACATATTAACCTAGTTATATAATTAATAGGTTCATAAATATTAATAGAGGTCACTTCATAAATTTTGAAAATAAGTGTTATTGATACTTCTGATGAGGAGATACTAGGCAGACACCACTTAAGTGCAAGCTGACTTTCTTATGTTCCATCTTAAAGCTGTAACTAGAATATCAATCAAAGAAAGTATTAGTCAAATACAAGAGAACTCAGATTATGTACAAACACTTTATCTTCTTGACACTAAGGAACTTCAGGCTGAAGCCAAAAGACTCGGAACCAAATATTTACATCTTGGGTGCATAAGGGTAGGGATCAATCCCTTAGTCCATAGAAGACTGAATACTTTTGTTCTTGTCACAGTCAAAGATCTGACACATAACAAGTATTTAGATTCATTGATAGGAGGAATGGTTGCTCCATTATCAAATGGACCAGTGTACTTTGATTTCTATCCCAACTTTTCTATATATACATTTGATGAGCACATGAAGGATATTTTACAACTACAAATTCAAACAACAGGGTTTGATATGAAGAAAAAGAGCAATAATATTGTCATTCAAACTCATGGTTGTTTTAGACACACAAATACCCTCTATCTTGCGGTTCTCCATGCTCCCAACAAAGAATCCAAATCTAGTGTGGTTGTTCTAACAGATACCCAGAATCAAAAGATAGAACATTAGATTATTAAATGGGAGGACCTAAGTTTCCCAGAACATTGGGTTGTTGATAACCCAAAATCTCCAACATTGCAAAAGATTACTTCTGCTAATATACAAGAAGGACCATCATTTGTTGTAGTATCCTTTCCTAGAAGATCTACAATAGATCACAGAAGAATCGATTTAGCTTGCAAAGCATCATCCATGTATATTGATCCATAAGTAGTAGATACTACCAGTTCTTTTACACCATCTGTAAATAGACCTCATATAAATCTATTTGAATATGCCCAGATTGTAAATTTTTCATCCCTGCAAGTCATTTGCCCAAGTTGCAATCAAAAGATAAATCTCAGTAGCATTGCTGCTTCTGTCATACATTAGAACCACCATCCAAGAACAGGAGTATCTCCTCCTACAACTTTTGTCACTTCGTGTCCAAATCCTAAGTGTTCTGAAATACCTTTCCCTCATGATACTAATATTGTATTAATGATTCATGAGCTTCCATCTTTGGAAAAGGAAGACCCCTGCCTCAAAGACATGTTTAGCAAAATGCGTCTTACTTGTATGCCTCGCTATGGTCTAGGATATCTAAAACAACTTGATGAGATAATCCCTCAATCTAGATTTGACAACTTTGTGCCTTCTGATTGTAAGAAGCCGTCGAAATCAGAAATGCACAAGTTCTTTTTGGTTATGGAAGGATGTAAGAAGCATACAATTGATTATCAATGGATGAAAAATATGCTTAATTGGGATTTATACACTCATCCTAAGGTTGAAAATTTTGACCTTACCACTCCATACCCAGAAAAAATTAGATTATCCCATGAATGGAAAACATATATGCAAAAGAAAAATCTCTGGTTGTCTTTTTATGAATGGAAGAGGAAGCAAGAAAATATAGATGTACAAATGGTAGATGTTGAATCATCCTCAACAAAACATTCTTGGACTGCCATATATGGCAATAAAATTGAAACTCCTACCACCTTCCCTCCTTACAAAGGAATTGTATTAAGAGAAGCACAAAACAGTGCTAAAGCCATTCCGCTGGTCATAAAAGATGACAATGCCCTTGGCATTGATGGTAGGATACAGAAAGCCAATGGACAGATAAACTAGACAAATACAACAGTGAAAGGGCTAGAAATGAATTGTGCAAAGTCTATTGAAGTAAAAAAATATTTTGACAGTATACAATTCTCTGTAAATAGTATTAACTGAACTTTGAATGATGTGAACTATTCCACTACTGTATTGAAAGTTTTTGTTAAAGAATCTTTAACAAGGATAGAAGATGTTGAAAGGAAAGTAGATATGGGAAAACAATCTACTCAGGAATCTATTGAAGAACTGTCTGAAAAGTTTGATAAACTTCATATAGCCCCCAAAGATAAACCGATTCCTGTTTTTTCTCTATTAAAGAGATCTGTAAATATTCAGCATCCTGTTAAGCCTATTGATATATTTCCTTCTCTCTTCCCTAAAGAAATGGCCGAAGAAAAATCTGAGCCAATGACTATCCCCTCACTGTTTAAAGAAGTAGAGCAACCTGAAAGCTCAGAACCACATTTGTTCTCTATCTATGAGCCTCTCCAAAGTCAATATACCTGGTATCCAGCACCTGATCTCAGTGGAAAAGGGAAACTTCCAAAAACACATAACTTCCATCCTAAATCACACAGAGAATGGAATATTGACAATCTGAGTGTTGCTCAAATTTGACAAATGATAGATCTTATGTTTACAGAATAGATGCTTATGTGCCTAAGGGAAAAAAATGAAATAGAAGCTTGTAAATCTATTGTTTAGTGCTTTACAAGAACTGTGTTGAGATGGTGGGAAACAGTGTCATCACTAGCAATAGTGGCAAAAATGGAAAATGAAATCTTGAAAGATGAAGCGAGAGATATCATTCATAATTCTGATGGAGATGCACAAAGAAATATGATTGGGGCACTGACTTCATTCATTTTAGAACATTGGTGTGGAGGAGAAGTTGAACTTGCCAATAAGCATGAGATAATTCTCATGAATATTAAATGTAATAAAATGTCTCAGTATGAAGATTTTCATAGAGACTAGATTTAGAGAATACATGAGGTTAAAGATAGCAAAAATCTTTTATGGAAACAAATCTACTTAGCAGCATTGCCTTCAAAATTTGTAGATTATCTAAGACAACAAGATGCTTTTCAGTTGCCTTTTGAATCCTTTACTTGGAGAGAAATATACAACATCATAACAAAAGTTCTGATAAATCTATGCACTAGTATGAAAGTTAGTAAATCTCTGCAGAAGATGTCAAGATTACTAGACAACAAATCCATCTATAACAAGTATGGTCTTACTATAGATCACCCCATAATAAAAAGAAGAAAAGCTAAAAAGAAGGCAAAGAAAGAAAAAAGACGAAAATATAGAAAATATCCACAAAGGAAAAAAAAGGGACCAAGAAAAGATACTATAGATATGTGCTAAAAACACATTACTATGAACCCAAATATATTCATTCGCAGACACATAAGAAAGATCAGTGGAATAAATTGATTTGTTGGTTCTGTGGCCAACATGGACATACATCCAGTCGTTGTCCTTTATCAGAAGAATCTAAAAGAAAGAGAGGAAAGAAATCATTTGAAGCTGCAAAGAAGAAAAGGACAATAAAAATAGAAGGCATGGTGCCGACCCTATGTTATAATTGTGGTTCTAAGAATCACAAATCTGAAAATTGTCCAAACATCTCATTTAGAGAACAGATACAACAATGACAATTCTGTTCAACATTTGAATCCTCTGAAAGTTCTTCTTAAGAATGCTATGATGAAGAATTAAATATGCACATGAATGAATGTGACTGCACTGATTCAGACAACTGTTAGTGTGAATCAAGCACTAAATCAGAAATCTCATCTGATGAAGACCAGGTTTCTTAGCCAAAGGAGAAGGTTCTCATGGTACAAACCATGGACGATGCAGAAACAAAGCTACTTACCCAGATCCGAACATTGGGAGAAGGAGAAATAAAGGAAAAGTTACTAAAAAAATTTCTAAGCACAATGCACAAAAATCAGGGGAGCAGTAGGAAGACTGCCTCTAAAACTGAACCAAAGGCATTATTCATCGACGCCTCATTTGAAAGAAATACAAGATCTTTCCAAAGAAGTCAACAAAATCCTAAGACTAGATTCCTCACATTAGGAGAAGTCAGCCAAGAGATTCATCATCTCAAAAAAGAGATTGTCTCTCTAAAAGCACAAGTCTCTGAGCTAGAAAAAGGGAAGAAAACTGAGGATGCATTTGATGAATACTACACTAACCCAAATATTGAAATATTTGAAGGAAAAAAGGATGATACTATAGGATTCACCGACATGAGAGTAATGGCTATCCAGTATCAACAACATCATGTTATGCTAGATATTTGTATAAATGGTGAAATGTTTTCCTTAAGAACACTTATTGACTTCGGGGCAGATGTCAATATTCTAAATTCAAAAATAGTACCTGCAAAGTACTGGTTAAAATATTTTAGACAAGCGATTAGGTTAGGAAACAAATATCTACTATATGAATTCCCTTAGGCCTCTATTTGCTTTAAAGAGCATTGCATCAAATTAAAATTTGTTGATTGCGCCAAAGATAGATTATTACTCAATAGAAGACTGCAAAAACAACGAGAACCTTGGTCTCAAGCCCACACTGAAGCTGTCAAAAGAATTAAAATGAAGGTAAAAACTCTTCCTATTCTTCATGTCGCTTATGAAAATTCTTTCAAAATTGTTGAAATAGATGCAATCAATGAAGGGTGGGGAGGAGTTTTGAAGCAAAAGAAAGAAGGAAAAGAACAAATAGTTCAGTTTGTCCCAGGGACTTGAAGCCCACCTGAGAAAAACTATTCTACTATAGAAAAAGAGGTCAAAGAAGCATAGAACTGCATTGATAAATTTGATATCCACTTGATACACAAAAAGTTTCTCTTAAGAACAGATGCCTCTGTACCAAAGAAAGTCCTTAGTAAAGTTATAAAGAAAACAAGAGAAGCTAAGTTTGCAAGGTGGCAGGCTTTATTTGAAAATTTTGACTTTGAAGTCGAACACATCAAAGGCGAAAAAAATTGTTTGCTTGACTTCCTAAGCAAAGAATATTTAAATCAGAAAGACACTTCCACGGTGATAGTAACAGAATGGGACCCTTCCCAATATACAGAGACTCTGAGAAGTATTTCTGAAACACAGAACTGGGAAGAATACTGTTCCAAATGGAAACCAACATGGCAGCTAAGAAACACAAAAGTGCTTGATGCAAATTTGCAACCTCATTCAGATATTTAGCACTTAGTACCTGAAAGGAAAGTCTACCCCAAAGGTAGCAAATGGATACACGACATGGTGTATCAGAGGAGTATGATGGCCGCACATCTGGCTGAAGAATCCCTAAGCCAAAATTTTAGTGATATCACCGTGATTTGAACAGAAGGAAGCAACCAGAAGAGAATCTTCCACAAATATCTTGCCATAAATCGGACCAGATGGCCGGGATGGTATGAAATGCTAAAAATGTGGCCACAGGGTAATCCAAGCATTATCTTCCTGGATACCATTTACAACTTTTCAGACTACAAAAAGTTGTGTTGGGACATCATGAATATAGATGGAAAAAAAGAAACTCACTACACAAAAGTAAAATTTGGGGCCACAGGGACCACACAAAGACAACGGCAAGGTGAATGGCTTCAACAATGGTGGAACGATTTTGGTCTCAACAAGACTGCTATGGATCCTCTTTTCTTCCAGCGTGACTTTCGATATGAATGTGACACTTGTGGATTTTTAACTGAATGCTGGCATTCTCCATGTAAAACTGTTGGAGATGCCAATAATTATCAAGACAGTCAAATTCTTGGTTATTTTATGAAAAGACACCATGAATGGTTAGTCATGATAAGATTAAACATCAAATCGTCTTAAGAAAGCCTATGATTGTACGAAGAATTTATACAAAGGCTTGGGATTCTTGTAGATATTCTCAGATAAGATTTCCAAGGGCCACACCCTGAGGGGACTAATGGTTCTCATGGGCTTGTCCTTAAAGCTTCCACAGTGTAATAATGATGTCTAGTCACAAGACTGAATGTGACCAGTTTTTTCGTGGGCTTTTTTGTTTAAAAGCATCCACTATGTAAAAGTTATTTACTGTACAATGTTTTTCATGGGGTTTGTTCAAATCTTTCACAGTGTAACTTAGTACGAAGATTCTTCAGTCACGAGATTCGGAGCACTTCTCTGACTTTTGGTGAGCTTTGAGCCACATCTCTTCGACTGATGAAAGATAGCACTGAATCTGTCTGCGTGACTGTCGGATGTTTGTCCCCTCACTTTCCTATATAAAGAAGGAGTAAGGCTCATTATAGGCATTCATGGTGTGAGTGTGATTTTGGTTATGTTTTTGAGTTTTTGAGTCTGAGGAGGAAGTTCTTGCTTCCATCTCTTTAGAGTCGGATCTGAGAAGTTCGCGCATCAGAGTGAGAGCTCTAGTGAAAACTTAAAGTGGCTAGATTCTTAGGATTTTGAAGTCTGTATGTTTTTGTAAGCATTCAAGTTCTAAGACAGACTCTGTGAAAGGTTGGGAAGCTTTCAGATAGCTTCTTGCTTGACAAGTTGCAATATCTGATAAATGTCTAAACAATATATCTCTGGAAAGGAGCTTCAGAATTTCTCTTTGAATTTGTAAAGAAACTTCTGCATAAATATATGAGTATCCATTTTCTGAGCATGATACATTCCGCTTGAGTACATTTTTTCATTTTTGCATATGTTAAAACTGTCTATTGAGGTAGTATCTGTGAAACAAGAGGTTTGCTTGAGGTTCGCCGAGGTTTGAAGAACACCAGTCCATTAAAGGAAGGAGGCCGTGTGTCAGACGCTAGAGTGTGAAAGTCCAAAGGTTCGTGTACGGGTTCATGTATTGATCACAAAGAAGAGACTCAACGAGAGTAAGCTTCACATCTAAAGCCCCTGCAGCAAATTGACGAGAGCAAGCTTTGCGTCTGAAGCCCTTGCAACAAACACACTCTAGCATCTGAGTATTGATCATAGAGAAGAGACTCAACTAAACTATTGATCATAGAGAAGAGACTCAACGAAAGCAAGTTTTGCGTCTGAAACCCCTTGGAGCAAATTAGTATATACTATTAAAAATTAAATATAATACTTTTGAAAAAAAAATAAAAAAATTATTTAATATTTTTGTTATTTAAATAATTATTTTTTATTAATAAAAATTATAATGTGGAAATTAAAAAAATATCATTACCAAAAAAATTCATTTTTTTTATTTAAATATTTTTGTATATTTAAATGATTATTTTTATTAATAAAAATTATAATTTGAAATGAAAAAAAATTATCATTTACCAAAAAACATGGTAGGTGAAGCTCGGGGGACGGTTTTTTCTCTAAAGAACTACGCCGGCATCCACGTGTAGCAGTTGATATGTTTTGAACGGCGAAGGCGATGGCCACGCGTACACCGTCCGTAAACCGTGTCGATTAAATTTTTGAACTTCCAGACCATTTGATTTCGAATCGGAGGAAGAATATTCTGAGTATAACAAATCTGAACTATGCACACGATTTTTAATATTTAAAGAATTAAAATTCTAGTAACCACATTTTCAAATAGGATGCTTATGGGCATAAAACATATATAAGCAATCTAAATTTAGAAACCATTTATTTACAAATTCTCTGCAAACAACTACAATCTGCAAATTGAAATCAAATTCTCGAAAAACTTTGATAAAAATACAAACAACTATAATCTACAAATTATAATGGAATTGTTGATAAATTTCATAAAAGTATCACAAAAAAATAAGGACAGAGCTTAAAACATAAAAAGCTTAGACGCTCCTTGGATAATATATGTATGACTTCTATCCCTTTTCATATTTTTTTGATACATAATAATAAATTTATATGAAACCAAGATAGATATAATCGAATTTTGTTTCAGGGCACAAAAAGAAATCTCGAACATGGATAATCATTGTTGGTGTCGTCGGAGGCGCAGCTGTAATTTTAATTATGACTTTAATCGTCAGACATTATTTTTTCAGATTATACACTATCCCCTCACAACAAAGACAAGGTATGCCGTATGCGCTTTGATTTCACATTTTAGAGTGTGCCTAATTTTATGTCTTTATGTTTGGTTGCAAACTTTACATCTACCTATTTGGAATTGTACAACCGTCGACACTCTAGTGGCAACGGAACTCCGAGGACCCGTAGACTTTGATTTCAAAATATTAAGAGATGCTACCAATAAATTTGACACTGCAAATAAGCTTGGACAAGGAGGGTTTGGTGAAGTATATAAAGTGAGTTGCAATCATTAATGGAATTAAGTTCTTGGAGAATTGCCTCCCTTCAATGGTTTCTTAGATGCTGAAGTTTGATTTAATGCAGGGTACGCTGAGGAATGGGAAGGTGATAGCAGTAAAGAAACTATCTTTAGTGCAATCTGCCCGTGCCATATCCCAATTTGAGGGCGAAGTGAAGCTCATATCAAATGTTCACCATCGAAACCTGGTACGCTTATTGGGATGCTGCAATCAAGGCCCAGAGAGGCTGCTGGTTTACGAGTACATGCCAAACAGTAGCCTCGACAGAGTATTATTCGGTTGGCCCCCTCATACTTAATCCCTCTGGATCTTCTTCTTTTTTTCGCCCAAGAGTTGTTCTGTTGTAGCTGAGATATATATAACTCTAATTCATGTGGCAACAGGAGAAGGCAGGCAGAGTTTGAGTTGGGAAACGCGTTTTGGCATCATATTGGGCACTGCTCGCGGCCTTGCATATCTGCATCATTTCCATGTTCGCATCATTCATCGCGATATCAAATCCAGCAATATATTGCTTGATGAACATTTTTGTCCTAAAATAGCAGATTTTGGATTGGCCAGGCTTCTTCCGGAAGATCAGAGTCACCTCAGTACTAGAGTTGCAGGAACCCTGTAAGAAAAACCCGTTGTTTAGTTTGTTTAGATTATATTTGCGGTTAGGGTTGCACATAATTAAAATGGAGTTTTGTTTGGTCAGAGGATATACAGCACCAGAATATGCCGTTCATGGGCAATTGACCGAGAAAGCGGATACGTACAGTTACGGTGTTGTAGTTCTTGAGATTGCAAGCGGCAGGAAAAGCATTGACATGAAGCAACTACCGCATATGCAATATCTTTTGGAATGGGTATTTTCTCCGACCATTCACGCTATATTTCTCAAACTGGTGTGGATAAGGGAACTCAGGCCGTCTCAATTTGTTTCTAATTATTATTTAATTTATTTAAAGTTTTTAAAAATAATATAATATAAAATATTTTTGTAATAGCAAATTTGAAGATTAAAATAATATATATATATATATATAAAGTTATTAAATTTATATTCATATGAACTTTAAATTTCAGAATATTAGTTATATTATTAATTTCCTTGATTTTTTAACTCAATATACCATAACAATTTTGAAAGGTTTATTTTAATGTTTTTTTAAGGTAAAAATAAAACTATAATGCACTTGCCTAGAGTAAAATACTTCAAATTTCCAAATAAATTTTATAAAACAGCATAGTGTAATCCCGAAACTATTGTTTTTTATAATTCGATTCTTTTGTCAAAGCTTGAGATTGCTAAAAAGAAATCAATAGGCAAAGTACCGGAACTTTGACAACTATCTGTATACATATTTTTAGGTAGGCAAAGTGGAAAGAAAATATGTCCCGGAACCATAAAAGCTATATGGATACATATGTTTAGGTATAGAGTTCATTGTCATATTCAATGTATAAACACTTCCCAAATTTAACATACCATTAAGCTATACCATCAAACTTGAATGGTGAACACGCAGATGCTTGAAATTTTGATGGATGGGGCAACCCTATTAAGTGAATTGATCACCCTAGATTGCACCTCGCTCGTCCCCCAATTGAGTGGATGAACAATTGTTTTTTCCTCGAAATCTCAAAAAATGTGTTTTGAAAAATTGATTGACCGCACCTTACTGGATTGCCCCCACATTGCACCTGACTTCTCTGTAATACAAAATATATTAATTTATCTCGCTGCAACTTTTGAAAACTTGGGCACTCTTTAGGTTGGGTTGTTTCAAGATTTTTAGTGGTCTTATTAAGTTATTTTTTTTAAATTTACAAATTTTGTAAATACAGTTTATTTTTTTAGTTATAATTATTTTTTATGTGTTTCTTAGTTTATGTGAGTTTTGAGAGGGATGGTATGATTAAATTGTGAAATTTGGATCTCGGGATATTTAAGTTATTAAAATTATTTTAAAATCATATTTGGTATGAGCTACATCAATTTTTAGCATAGATGGATTTTTACCTAAAAAGTTTTGGACTAGTAACTTTTATACCATAGAATGCTTTAACAAAACACCCTGTTATAAGTCAATAAAGTGAATGTTATCGAAAATTGATGAATTAGATTATAAATGTTGCAGGCATGGAAACTATACGAAACCAACGAGCTTTTAGAAATGGTGGACGAAAGCATGGGAGATGAGTACGATAAGGAGGAAGTGTTGAGAATGATACAGCTTGGTCTGCTATGCACCCAAGCTTCTGTTGCACAAAGGCCGTCCATGTCTGAGATAGTGGCAATGCTGGTAAGCAAGAGGGACTTCAATAATTTGCAGACAACACCCATGAAGCCTGCTTTAGGATATACAGTGCGGACTACCAATTCTGAAGCGGGCACGTCTTCACCGGCTTCGAATGCAACGGTGTCAACATCCCTCACTGCTCGTTAAATGCAACGGTGTCAACATCCCTCACTGCTAGTTAAATACAATTACAGATAAAGAGCACTAATGGTTTCCTACCAAACTATTTTCATGCATTTTAGACATTCCGCAATGTAACGATTTTACAATCATACAATTCACATATTGAAAATTTCAGTGGTGTAAAATATTATGTGAAAATTTCTGTAAAATATTTAGATGATTAAATAAAGAAATTTATTTTATAGTTTAGGATATGTAAATTATGTTTTAAATAGAAAAATATATATGCTACGATTAGAAAAAATTGATTGAATATGTTATAAAGTAATTAGAAGTAGAATAAATGTGTGAATCATATATTATATTTTCTAAAAATATTTTAATAAAAAATATAAATAAATTATTTGAAGATTTTTGTTAACTAATTTATGTGGATAACAATTTCATATATATTTATATAGAAAAAAAGTTTTCATAATTAAAATTTTTTATTTTATTTAACATTTAAAATACAATTTCAACCATAAAAAATAACACATTGTATTTTATTCTTTAAAAAATTAATCTTTCTCAACTCACTTTAGATCCATACTAAACACTGCTTATAAAAAATGTCAATATAAATAGAAATTTAAACTGCAGTAACATTTTTATTCTCTCGAAAAAAATATTAAATTTGTATTAACCAAAAATACATAAAAATTCTAGATATAAATCAAAATATACAAAATTTAACGACCATCCTTACCCAAAAAGCAAGAAATATTAATAAAATTCCAAAATAATAATGAATCTAAATCCAGCCATTCGAGGCAGAAACAAAAACTGAAACGGCTGTATCAAATAAAAAATTGTTAAGCCCAAGAGAAAATAGCAGGCAGAACTCGTTAACTTGGGGCCATCTCACCCTCCTCCACTATTAGTTATTCGCTATTTATTACACGAAATCACATATGGATATGATTCCGGCCGATTAACCGATCACAATTTTATTTAAATAAAGGATATTATCTCACTATAATATAAAGAAGGTTGAGTGTCACTCTAATGAAATGAATTTTTTTTATCACCCATCTCCCCATATCCTTTGATCTATACAAATGTGAAGGGGGAGACAGGATGAAGCGGGAGATTAGAAGGCACCGTAAGGGTTTAGGGTAAAAAACCATAGTTTTACTGCTGCATGATGTTCCTCCTGCAAGCACCTGGACTTGGACGACCGACAGTGTTCCATTTTCTCCTCCGTTTCAACCGCAGCTATCTCTGTTTGCGGGCGGTTAACAGCTATCAGCATGGGCGATGTCATGGAGGTCGAGGAGCTTGATTACTCCGAGGAACCATTTCCTGACCATGTTATTTTTGGAAACCCTAACCTAATTTCGCTGGCATGTGGCTCATCTCTCCCGTCCATCTCTATTCTGTCAAGCACTGCGCCGGTGGTTACCTATCCTGATCATAGTACAACTCTATTGTTCTTTGGGTCTCTTTCCATTGATTCTCCTACCCTCGATCGCCCTCCTTTATCACCGGGCACTCTTCACATTCTCATTGCAAACACTCCACCTTCGCCCTCTTTTGATCCAAATCCACTGATTAACCACCTCCATCCGTCTAGCTCGACACTTTTTACAGCTCCGCCTGAGGATCTCCCAGCATCCGGTGGACAAAATCCTCCCACCACTGCAAACTCTCCGTCGGGCTATTTCGAAACCCCTGTGGTGAAGGTCAAATCAGCAGCTCATCTACCTCAGGAGGGCTCGGTCACTCTAGATCCGTTGTCGGACCAACCATCAACTCCACGAACTAGGAAACGGAAGACAAAGTGTGTGAAGGCTACCTCAAAGGACATCACAATACGTTTTGGCGAGAGTACTGCTATTTGGGACGCTACCTACATGGCTAGTAATGTGCTGGTTAGACATGTTTGAGGCCGAGCATACTCAGTAGACAGGCTCACGTTATGGGTCCAAGAGATTTGGGGAAGTATGCTTAAAGAACTGCCTGAGGTGCAGGTATTGCCCAGGGGTTGGTTTGCTCTACATTTTGCAAAAGCAAATTACACAGATCTGATCCTCGCTAGATATTGGCATATTTAGATGGCCCCTGTACTCCTAAAGAGATGGAGCCCCCTTTTCGACCCAGAGAGGGAGCAGATTAGGGCGGGGCCTCTATGGGTTCACTTGCCAGGGCTTCCACTGCAGTATTGGTGCGAGGAGGTTTTTGTTAGAATTGGAAATGCCCTTGGCACTTACCTGGACCACGATAGAAATTTCGTGCAATCGAAGAACCGAACCCTAGCTCACATCCTTGTCCATCCGGACACTTGCGAAGGACTAGAAGAGAAAATCACTCTTTAATGGGGGAAATACACTCAGGTGTAGATCCTAGACTACGAAGTTGTCCCCTTCCGATGTAGAAGATGTCACAGAGTAGGGCACATCTTTAAAGAATGCCCACTTATAAAAAAACCAGAGGATCCTCCAAGGGCACCCACTACATCCATAGGGACTGATGCACCTACTCTGAATTGCTCTCCTAGTTCGGTTCCACAGCCACCGGTCAGCAACATCACCTCGAGGATGGCAGAAGGAGAGCACAGAATGCCATTGCCCCCTCTTACTAGAGCTCGTGCAGCAGCCAAGGCCGCAAAATTATCGGGTATTCCTTTGACCTCCTGCCCTTCCTCTTTTGCTTATAGCTCATCACTCATCCACCATTAATACATCTGTGGCTCATTGTACACTGGCTCATTCATTACCATCCATCGCTACCACTGCTCCATCTTTGCCCACATTATCATCCATTTCCACCTCCCCGTCATCTAACGGGAGGTCTTCATCTCACAATTACAACCTTCGCTCTCGTTCACACATTGATAGTCACCCGACTCATATCTCTGGTTTGGGACTTACCCAACCTGGTTTGGTCATACTTTTGTCTCGTGGGAGAAAATCTAATCTATCCATAGCCATCAAAAGGGTTGGGGCAGACATCGCCTCTGGTAGACAATCCACTTTGGAAGGGGTTCTTAGAGCACTAAATACCCTGGGCAGGGTTCCCCCATGAAGTGTCTCTCATTCAATTGCAGAGGCATGGCTAGTGCCTCCAAGAAACTAGCCCTGCGTCGACTATTTGAAGTTGAGCCTTCGGATATCATCATTTTGCAAGAAACCCTAGGAGAGGCCGAATTCATCACCAACACATTAGTCTTCTTACTTCCTGGGTGGCAATTTCCTACCGTGGATGCTTCAGGATGATCGGGGGCCTAGCCATTGGATACAATCCACACACTATCAAGGTATTAGCATCCTAGGGAGGCCATGGATTTATTGGCATAGATCTTTCCTCGGCTGAGCTTGGTCTAAACCTGAGGGTCATTAATCTATATGGACCCTGCCATCAGCGAGAAAACTTCTGGCAACATCTATTAAATCTATCGATTTTTTCTCCTGATCACATCATTCTTGGGGGAGACCTCAATTTCTCCATGGGATTTGGAGAATCATGGGGTTCACAAGCTCAAGTGGACTCTATTATTGGCTACATGACCAACCTTCTGGGACAACACAACTTGGTGGATATCCCCATGAATAAGCCACTCCCTACTTAGGGAAACAGAAGGGTGGGGGATGTTGCTCTAGCCAGGAGGTTAGATCGTTTTTTGATAAAGGTTCCCCTTATGAATTAACTGCATCATTACAAACAATGGGTGGGTTCCGAGGGTATCTCAGATCACTCTCCCATTTATCTTGAAGTCTTTGGTCCCCATCCCAAACCTAAAGCTCCATTCAAATTTAATCATGTCTAGTTTCAGGACCCTAGTTACATAAACCTGGTCTCGAATTATTGGAAAGCAAACCCTATTGATAGACATGAATCCTTAACAAAGGGTTTCTGCCCCAGCCTATCCCAGCTCAAGCATCTATCCATCAAATGGTCCAAAGAGAAACAACTGAGGGAGGAGCTATCATTATCCCAAATCAAGGCTGAATTGAGTATATTGCTCGATGACCGCAACCTGGGATTTAACTCAGCTGACGACAAAGCTCACCTGATCGAGCTGGAAAACCAAAAGGCAAGGATTCTGAAGGAGAGAGAGGAATCTTGGCGCCTCAGGAGCAGAGCTATCTGGTTACAAGCGGGAGATGACAACACAAGATTCTGTTATGAAACCAGCTCAAGAAAACATAGAAAAGATAGATCAACGCCTTATAATTCAGCCTCTTCGAGGGGGCAACCTCCTTTACATTACATAAATGAACAATTCTTGGATGATTCAAATGACA